>LOEQ01003861.1:41436-56791 GCA_001685075.1 Bramus lutescens
TCTCTCTCTCTCTCTCTCTCTCTCTCTCTCGCATAAGCAGTAAATGTCTATGGAGGGAAACTCTCCTCTCCTACCAGCTGATCTGTCTGCAAGTTGTTCAGAGAACCACAGGGCTCCAGCTCTCATTACCCATGCCCGGGTGGCTCTCAGTGATAGAGCTGTTTTGAGCTTCTCAAAGCTCTTCTTGATTACTTTTGAAGCCACCTAAACACTCTTTATTAACAAGACTAGGAACTACGAAAGGGAACCCCACATTCCAAGCCACAAAGCCACCTGAACGGCTGGATTTCTTGTCCACTTGATTCTCCCTTGAGAATCAGACCCCTGCCCTCTTCCTGTGGGCCCAAGCCTTAGTGCCTTGTACAGCATCAAGTCTTTCTCTCTCTGGGGTCCTCTTGACAGATCTCTCAGCCTCAGCAGGAAACAAGGGAGATCTGGGGCAATAGTCTTGCTGGTGACATCAATTCAGTGATGTGACCCTACCACTAGCTCACAGCCACCTCCCCTCCCCCTCCTCCACCCCACTGCCTAGGCTCTGAGCCGTGCCTACCCTGGACTTCCAAGCCCTATCCCTTAGCAATTGGGATATCCTCATTACTTCTAGTTAGATCTTCCTGCATAGACTTGACCAGTGTCCCTCCTCCCTTACTGAGCTTCCCCCTGGCATCTGAGCAGTTCCCAACCCAGCTATGGAATCTAATTCCTGAATGCTGCTTATTCCTGTCAGTGGGAGTGCCAGGAGAGCACAACTATCCCACGAAAGCCTTTAATTAAAGTTCATGCTAAGGTGTATAAAATCTGATTAACCTTTGATCTGTCAATGCTGTGAACGGTAATGAAGGCTGTACGTACAAATTAAAGCACTCTGGGCTATAGGCCATTCATTGCTTCTGTGGAACTTTTAAATTAATCTGGAATGTTCACATATCCCAGAGCTCAGAGTCCAGCTGCTCCTTGCATTAAACAGTTCATTTAAGGCAGAGTTTCAGTTTAGATTGTAGAATAATGTTGTGATACGGCCCGTTTTCAGAAAACACAGCTGTCGGCTTCTTGTTGACTGCGTGCTAATGAGGAGGAGCAGGAAGGGCTGGTACTGTTTTGTCAACACCAACCTGGAAGTAAAAACCCAACCCAAACCCAGCAACTCGCTGGGCTCAATCACCCTTCTTCCCCTTTCTTCCAGGGGCTGTGTTTGGAAGCTTGTGGTCCCATGCTGTGCCTTGAATAAGAAACAGCCCTCACAGAGGCAAAAGCCATAGCTACCTTTTGGAATATTACATTTATACTTACTTATGAAGTGGGGCTGATAAAGAATAAAACTCCTAAGGATTCTCCTGAAGGGTATTAAGGCAATTCAGTGAAGAAAGTGTACCTCCTGAAGATCACTTAGAGTGGCCAGAGAGTTCAGTGCTTAATTAGGTTGGGCTCATTTTTCAGAAGGCTTGGTCCCCAGCTGGTGGCACTATTTGGGAAGCTGTGGAAGCTTACACGGAGTTTAGCAGGAACGAAAAGGACCCTGGAGCATATCCTTGGCAGCTCTATGTCAGTGTGAGCTCCTCTTTCTCTGCTTCAGGGCCACGGTGAAGGATCCGTGTGCTCTTCTCTGCCTGCCCTGCCATTGATGGAGTGAAACTCCTCAACTCTGAGCTGATCAGAGGTGTCTTTTTCAGGCACTTGGGCCACCCTGAGACAAATGTTCGCAGTAGATAGGCATTGTATCTCGTTCTTACTCTGTGACAATAATTCAGAGAAGAAGGCATCTGAAAAGTGTTGTGGGATATTTTCACACTGTGTGAAAATGTCTTGTGATTGGTGTAACAAAAAGTAGAATGGCCAATAGCTAGGCAGGAGGTATAAGCAGGACTTTGAGCAGAGAGAACTCTGGGAAGAAGAAGGTGGAGTTGCCAGTCAGACACAAGTTACATGACGAGTACGGAGAGATTAGGTGGTGAGTCACAACAGAACTTAGATTAAAATAAATGGGTTATTTTGAGTTCTAAGAGCTAGTGGGACAAGCCTAAGCTGTAGACTGAGCTTTCATAGTTAATAAAAAGTGTTATTATTTTGCAGGCTGGTGGTCCCAACGAGAAAGTACTGCTGCAGAAAAGAACATTGTGTATGATGAGACAATAGCTTTAGAAAGTTAAAAAGCTACATTGACATTTAAAATCACCATGTACCCCAACATCCTGAGACAAGTACTGCCAGCACCTCAATGTTGATTGGACTTGTAGTTTGAAAATAACTGTGAGCCAGGCAGTGGTGGCCCATGTCTTTAATCCAACACTTGGGAGGCAGATAGAGATGGATCTCTGTGAGTTTAAGGCCAGCCTGGTCTACAAGGTGAGTTTCAAGACAGTCAAGGCTACACAGAGAAACCCTGTCTTGAACCTCTCCTGACACATAAAATTAATTTGCATATAATATATCCTGACACATAAAATTAATTTGCATGTAATATATTTATCAAACACTACATTTTGGAAAAAATAATAGTAAAAACTATGAGCAACATTTATTGAATACTTATATGCCAGCCACTGGGCGAGAAGCTACCTGTGCCGAGGCTATCACAGCAGGTCTATAAAACACAGCAGGTCTATAAAACAGGGCTGGAGAGATGGCTCACCACCATAAAGAGCAGGTCGGGTGGGACTCCGCAGATCAACAGAACCGCCAACAACTGCTGTCATTAGATTTGGCGCTGGTCAAAAGGCTTATCAAGACTGAGGAGGGAGGAACAAGGAAAACAAGCTTCCTGGTGCCTGGCACAGACTGACAGCAAAGGCAGTAAGCCAAGGATTAATTTAATTCTCTCCTAGGCGGTTCATTAGCGTCTGCTTTTAAATCCCGTTCTCGTTTACTTTACTGTGGTGGTAATAACAATGATATTAAGAAAAATCACCTGTGATTTTACATTCCACCAGAGAACAGAAAGCTGAGCCAAGCAGAGCGGAGGGCTTGTTGTGGGTTGTGGAAGGGAAGTGATAGGATTTTTAAGGCTGAATCCACAGATGGTCGATAGACTCCCAACATAATCCGGAGAGAGTAGAGTCATGGTGTGATCATTTATTTCACCAGATGCTTCTCTGACGACGGACGAGCTGCCCAGCTTCTCTCCCGCAGTCTTGGCTACTCCATCTTGTCAGGGTTTTGCAAATCCTCCACTCATAAAACAAAGCTTCCTTAGTTTTACCTTTTGGGGGTAAAAATTATTTACAAGTAGACGTCTTTTTTGATTCCAGCGTTTTGTGGAATGCAGGGATGCAATAGAATATCTAGAGAGGCACCGTGTCTAACCAGGAAAGTCACGTGTACTTCACTTAACCCTCATGCATACGGCCTGAGTATGCACAAATGTGTTAGCTACTTTTATCGTCACAGACAGATCAGTGAAAAATAACAGTTTAAGAGGAATTCCTTCTGGATCGCCACTTCAGAGTTGTGAGTCCGTAATGCAGGAGAAGGGCATGATGGGGTAGAAGCAGTGATGTCTGAACAAAGGTGACCCAGAGACAAGACAGGAAGGGATTAGTTAGGCACGTTAAACGCCCGAGGACATGCCTCCAGCGACCTGCTCACTCCAGCCGGGCCCCACACCCTCCCTCCATCACCTCCCAATAGTGTCATCAAACTGGAATCCATCAAAGGATGTAATCCATTGATTAGACTACAGACATTAGGATCTAATGAGCTGTGGAACACGCCCACAAACATGCGCAGAGGTGTCTACCTAGTCACGTTCTTCCAACTAACCAGCCATCGCTATGACTTTTTAGTGAGTGTTTTGACGACGACTGGTCACCGGATGTCAGATGTGGGATTTTCAATTTGCGGTAGCAAGCTGATACTCAAAAGCTTCCAGATTTTAGGGCATTTGAGAGCTAGAACTTGGGGGTTAATACTGTTCAGCTTTTATTAGCCTCATTCCTAGACTGTCTTGTGAGACCTGAAAGAGCATCATGGGACACTGTACATGGCTGTTTTAGCGTCAGCTGTGTGATAACACAATGGAATTGATGTTTGTGTCCCCTCCAAGATTCACGAGCTGAACCACTTCCCGCTGAGATGGTCTTCAGAGGTGGGACCTTCAGGAGGTATAGATTTATATGAGGACCGGACCTTTGCAGAGGGACTAGTGTCCTTGAAAGTCCCGGAGCAGGCAAGCCTGGTAGCCTGAGTTAATCCCCTGGACACACGTGGAGGAAAAAGACAACTGACTCGCCCAAGTTGTCGCCATGACTCCATACGTGACCTGCGCCATGCGCACATACATGATAAGTAAGTAAGTAAACAAGTGGGGAAGATCCTATTATTTTTAAAGAGAAGAAAGAGAAGAGAGCCCCTATGTTTCTGTGTATACTGCACTGACCCCTCATCTTGGACTTCTCAGCCTCCCGCCCTAGAAGAAATAAACATTGATGTAGCCATTTCTAGGAGGGCTTGTTTCACTCACTGGTATTCGGGCTCCTACAATCTAACGGCAATATCAGTGGACATGTTAACATGCAAAGAGGGACGCTTTGTGGGGTCCCACACCTAGACAAAGAGCTCCAGACAACTGATGACTAACAGGAGAAGAAAAGTGAACCTCTCTCAGGGATGAGCCCCCTTATTGGTCCTAAAACCTGTGTCCTGTGAGGAGTGGTCAGCTTTGAAACCATATACGTACAAACAATAAAAGCAGACTCAGCAGGCTGTATTTATATGTTTATTTGTGCATACACATACATACATACATATACATGTATGTAACAAGTATGCATATAACAATAATAAAGGTAAACAGTCTATCAACTTGAAATGAGGGGTCATGGGAGAGACTCAAGGGAGGAAAGGGAGATGGGAAGTGATGTAATTCTATTCCAACTAAGAACATATTTCTCGTCCAGGCCTCTTGTCCTGGGGAGGACGAATCAAGCCTGGCCTCTTGCACTGGGCAGCTGGGCACCACTATGGTGAGTGAGTACAGGGTGAGGAAAAGGGAGAGAGAAAGACGCAGAACGATTTAGATGCTGGAGAGACAGGCAGATCTGAAGGGGTAAAGGTGGCGAGGAACAGGCTGATGTCTCCAGGGCCATGGTTGTGTCCAGGCCTGGGCTGCTGTCCAGGGCCAAGCCTTGGTCTGTGGCCTTGATGAAGCCATAGGGGCTCCGTGTTGATTTCTGTGGCTTCTGTTACCATCGAAGCCCAAGCAGACGCTGGGGTCTGGGCTGCTACTTTGGGGATATGTTGGTGTCTGAGGGCCATGCAGTAATGATCTGTTCTGTCTCTTTAAGAGACGAGCCACGCCAACTCCCTCCCTAGTCTGCTGAGGCAAAGAGTCTCTCTCTCTCTCTCTCTTTCTCTCTCTCTCTCTCTCTCTCTCTCTCTCTCNTCTCTCTCTCTCTCTCTCTCTCTCTCTCTCTCTCTCCCTCTCTCTCTCTCCCTGCTTTCTTCCCCTTCTCCCTTCCCCCTCCATAACCCACTAAATAAATATCCAACTTCACTCTGCATGGTGTGCCTATCCATGTCTCTGTCTCTTATCTGCTGCATGGTTCCCTGCCTGGGACCAGCCTCCTTTGGAGACCTGCGGTGTACTCAGGGAACTGCACCATCCCTGCCTGGGACTGGCTGCTCTCAGGACCCGCTCGCTGTTCACTGCCTGCTGCCACATGGCCCACTGCCATCACTCGGGGATCTGCAGCATTTTTATTAATCTATTTAACATGCCACTATTGGGGCCTTGCCAGTTTGGGTGATCTGCAATGCCAAGTTTGGCCACAATGACATCTGGGCCCAGGCTGTTGGCAAGAACCATGTCTGGGTCCACAGACCTATGGCAACCTGAGTCTATGCTGGTGTCTGTGGTCCGTGTTGCCACCGAAGGCCACAGGCAGCCCAGGATCTGGGCCACCACTTATGACTATGTTGGTGTCCAAGGATGTGCCACTGCCAGGTTCTTATAGACCTGAGACACATGCACTGCCATTCAGGGCCCGTGGCATCTGACATACAGGCCTGGGCTGGGGCTGATGTCCAGGACCCTACCACAGCCAGGATATGCGTTGATAGCTGAGGTTCCTGTTGCTACAGAACTCCATGCAGATGCCCCTGGTCTGGGCCACCACCTAGGGCCTTGTTGGTGTCCAAGGGCTGAACCTCTGCAGGGCCATACAGGCCAGGGTGACCCGCGCTGCCACCTAGGGGCCATGGTGTCGTCTGGGTCTGGGCTGCTGTCAGGGGCCATGTCTGGGTCTGGGTCAGCCATAATCACAGTCTGTGTTGAGGTTCCTGTTACCACCGAAAGCTATGAGGATTGGACTACATAGAGTTGGTCCCACCTCTCAGTTACCTGCAGCACTAAGGAGAACCGGTCCCACCCCTCACGAGCTGTAGCACTCAGGAGAGTGGTCCAAGAGGAGTCACAGTGAGGGCCCAGCATCTCTCTCTCTCTCACACACACACACACATGCATGTGCGTGAAAGAGAGAGAGAGAGAGAGAGAGAGAGAGAGAGAGGAGAGAGAGAGAGAGAGATATTTTTATAAACGGGGTCAGTTGTGGTGGCACATGCCTTAATCCTAGCACTTGAGAGGCAGAGGCAGACAGATCTCTGTGAGTGAGTTTGAGGCCAGCCTGGTCTACACAGTGAGTTCTAGGACAACCAAGGCTAGAGTATACTGAGAAATCCTGTCTCAAAAAGCCAACCCCCCAAAAAAATAAAACCAAAAAGGAAAGAAATGCTCATTTAAATTACCCAGTCTATGGTAATTTTGCACAGTCACAGGTACTAAGACACTTTTTCAATAATATGGGTGTTATGTCAATACAATTCCAAAGGAAATATTTTAGTTTTTACTTTATGGGTGTTGATGTTTTTCCTGCATGCATGTCTGTGCATCACAAAGTGTGCCTGATGTCATTGGTGGCCTGGTGCAGGACAGTTCTTTTTTCTGTCAATTATATTTTAAATAAACATTGATTGGTTGGTAGCCAGGCAGGAAGTGTAGGTGGGAAAACTAGACAGGAAGTAGAGGTGGGGCAATGAGAACAGGAGAATTCTGGGAAGAAGGAAGCTCTTCCCGCAGTCCTACCCAGATTATGGAAGAAGCAGGATGTGACCCACCCTGCTGAAAAAGGTACTAAGCCATGTGGCTTACATATATTAGAATAATGGGCTAATGTATGTTATAAGAGATAATATGAAGTCTGAGCTAATGGGCCAATCAGTTTATATCTAATGTAGACTCTCTGTGTGATTTTTTTTCTGGGACTAAATGGCTGGGGGACCAGGCGAGACAGAAACCCCAACAAGCAGACCCTACATGTTACAGTGGCCAAAAGAGGGTATTGGACCCTGGAACTGGACTTGCAGAACTTTATAAGTCAATATAAGTGTGCTGGGAATCAAACCTGTGTCCTCTGGAAGAGTAACCAGTACTCTCAACCACTGGGCCACCTCTCATCTCTCCAGCCCCCAAATGAAATATTTTAAATACAAATAGATAGATAAAATTCAAATTGTCTAAAACAAATGATATGTTACTAAATCTAATCCAACATATCCATTTTTTTGTTTATTGACTGGTTTGCAGGTTTTGAGACATAGTCTTGCTATATTCCTCCAGCTGGCCTTGAACTCACTATGCTGATGAGGCTGGTTTTGATTCAAAGACTGGTGGTCCTCCTGCCTTTGCCTCAAATGCTGGGATTACACACATGCACCATCACACCTGCCATGAATACTGATTTAAAGAAAGCACTTGCACTCTCTGTGTGTGCACACATTACTATGTATGTATGTATGTATATATATACTTATACAGCATATATTTCCTCAAAAGAATTTCTATTTATGTTCTGCAAATAAATGAGTCATTTTGTTCAACATCTGCACCATCTCTTCATTTTTAATGTGTGAAAAGAATGTCATGAATCATGCAAGCTTTCTTTTTATGCTGGGGAAAGGCCTGCTTATATCAGAAACTGAATGATTTGAGACAAAGTGACAGATCTATTTTTTGTGTCTTCTACTATTCTTAGTGGCTAATGTCTAAAAGCAGAAACTGTGTGTGCGGACCTTGCAGTGTGAGCCTCCCTGAAGGGAAATCCGAAGCACCAGTTTTAAAAGCAGGAGCCTTGCTAATGAGCGACACAGCAATCCACAGCCACTAGGTTCCATTTAAACCAAATTTTTTTACAATTCAAAATTAGAAAGAAAAAAAAAAAAACCTAACCTCAATGCCCTGAAGGCTCTTCAGGCTAGTGCCCAGTCAATCATGGAGTAAGACGGGGAAAGAAACAAAAAACAAAACTATTTTCAAATTAATTGGTTGGAAGGCAACCTATGGATATAAAAAGCATGCAATTCCCGTGCACTAATGAACTGCTCTGCGAGAGAAGGACACACGGAGACACTGTTGTGTGCATCATAAAGGATGTGAAAAGCAGGGCACCGCTCGGTTCACACAGACCCTCGCCTGTCCCGTCCTTTCAGTTCCTATCTGCTGCTTCCCTGGGAGAAAAGAACTCTAGGCAGGGCCACGGAAGCACTCTTAAGCCCTCTAATGCGTTTTTATTAAACAGTCCATGCCAAATTCCAGATGGCTGGCACAATGGTCGGGGTGGAGCCAGAACAATGTTTAGGCAGCTTGTCTTTCCAAAGTCATTGTTACTATTGTTACAAGCTCCAGGGACCAGCAGGGCTTGACTGCCTGCGGAGCTAGCTTTTGTTATATTCTAAAATGCACTCGGGAAACACTGTACTGAGATTTAGAATGTTTCAGAAAGGACGCTGCAAATGAGGGTGCTGGCGGGAGACTAATGCCATCTCTATAAACACACCCAAAGAGCAATTCCCTAAGAACATTTCTTAATACTTCTAATTTTTTAAGTCACTAAGGTTCATTTACAATTGATTCATTCATTTTGACATTTTTTTTTTAAAAAGAGAGTTTCTAAAGAAACACTTTCTCGAGGGGCATGGGGCCATACAGCTGTGACCCCCAGAGCTCTAAAGGAAGAATCGGGGGGCTGTCACAAGTTTTAGGCCAGCCTGGCCCACAGAGCAGGACCTTCTTAAAGTCAAAAACATAAAAAGAAAGGTTTTTAAATGAGCTTAATTATGGCTTGGGAAAATGCTTCTGCTAATTTCAGGACTGAGTAAGTGGTTAACCCAGCTGCTTTTCTTGAGCAGTGTAGGTAAGGGCCACATGTTCTGACCACCCCGTACCTTCTGTACTGCCACCTGGGGCTGTGACAAACCTCAGGACAAACCTCCCGTCCACTGCGTCACTGTTCCTGACCAAAAGAAGACGGCAAAACATCACCAAACTCAGAGTCATTGCTTCACTTGCTTGTCTTGTAGCAACTATATGACAGACTATGAACAAGCATTTATTGTCATTTATTGTAGCAACTATAGGACTATGAACAAGCTTTATTGTCATTTATTGTAGCAACTATAGGACTATGAACAAGCATTTATTCATTGACTCACTTATGCACAGATGCACAAGGAAGAAGCAGAGATGATGTGTATAAATCTGTTATAAGAACAAAAAGGCATGAGACATAGTTGTGTGATGCTTTTCTATTTACTCTTTTTTTGGGAGTTCACCACCAAATCCCAAATAAACCAGACACCGAGGCTTATTCTTAGTTATGAATGCCTTAGCTTGGCTTATTTCTTACTTGCTTTTCTTAAATCATCTCGACTACCTTTTGCCTCTGGGCTTTTATCTTTCTCTATTTCTGTTTACCTTTCTTTACCTCTTTCTCCGGGGCCCCTGATGTCCTGCTCTCCTTGTTCTCTTGTTCCTCCTCCTCTTCCTTTTCTCCTCCTATTTATCCTCTGCCTGCCCTGCCTATCCTTGCGCCTGCCTTGCTATTGGTCATTCATCTCTTTGTTAGACCATCAGGTGTTTTAGACAGGCAAAGAATCACAGCTTCACAGAGTTAAACACATGCAGCATAAACGAAAGCAACCCACCTTAAAGCATAGTTTTTATTGCTAGCAAAAATAAATAAATAGCAATATGACTCTGTCACACACATACACAATAGATTTTCAAGTTCATAGGCCCTGACTTATTAGGTCATCTATCAACCAAAACCAAAGTGAATGTGCCAACATGGCTCAGTGGATTGAGGTGCTTACCTGTAAACCTCACAACCTGAGTTTGACACCAGAGGGAAATGAAGCGGAAGACAGGAATCAGTTTACTACCGTGCATACTGGGCCAAGGTTCCTATGGAGGACATTTGCTGGCTTGATTGAGATGGGTTGGGGTTTTTCAGATACTGTTTCTATTTTCTTCTGTTGCAGTTTTCTAGGAATCCACTGTGATAAACAGTGTTTACACAGGCAGAAGCATGGAGCATGAGATGCCGGTGTTAACGGTTACTCAAGGACAAATCTGCACACATAGACTGGGCACTCACTCAAATGGAACCACTCAGAACACAAAGAGGTGCTTCGACAACAGGCATGTAGGGGCCCTGGGACACATTCCCAGGGATTGATTGTAGCCTCGGTTCCCATGGTGATTATACATTCAGCTCGTGGCCGGCTGCCCACTCAGTACAACCTCCACCAGGAGGCAAGAGACATAGGGGATAAAGCTGGGACATGTCCCTGCGTCCAGGCTGCACAAAGGCTGCCAGCCTCACAGCCAGATGCAGGGAGCTACTCAACCTGTCACAGCACTGGTGGCTCCCTTGTCACCAGGGGCCACTGAGAACAGGCTGGATTGGGAAGGCTTTCGGAGACAGGTAAGGATTGTTTGCTCTGATTCGTGTGCTGCTCCCTTTATTGCCTTGTTAGTTATAGACAGACGAACAACTCTCACATTCTCTTCCGATTTCAGTTTATAAAAAGCTCTGTGACCGATGTGTGTGTGCGCGCGTGCATGGGTGCATTTGAGCACGCAACTGTAACACATCATGACCAATAGGGAGGAAGTGGTAGCCTTTCCCTTTCCTTCCCTTCCCACGAAAAAGTGATTTGCTGGCCTCTTTTTTCCTTTCAATTAGTTAAACGTTCTGTGCTACAATAATTACTGATTCATCTGCAGTTTTAACAAATTTAATGTTTTTTCGTTTTTTTGAGACAGGGTTTTTCTGTGTAACAGCCCTAGCTGTCCTGGAACTCATTTTGTAGACCAAGCTGGCCCCAAACTCACAGAGATCTGCCTGCCTCTGCCTCCTGGGTGTGGGGGTTAAAGGCGTGCGTCACCACGTCCAGCCAAATTTGGTATATTTTAAAAAATCTAGGCTGCAGCATAGAAACAGTATAATACAGTATCACAATCAAAAAATTGACCATAATATGATCCAATTGTATCTGTTTCACTAGTTTTATATGAACTTGTTTCATGTATTTAATAATTCACAGGTTCTTCCCCTCTAGGTTTTGTATGTATGTGCGCGCATACATGTGGGCTCATGAGCCTGTGGAGGTCAGAGATTAACACCAGGTGTCTCCTATTGCCTTCCACTTTGTGCTTTGAGACGTGGTCTTACACAACCTGGAGTTCATCAATGGGCTAGATTGGCTGGCTAGTGAGTCCCCCACAGGGTATCCACCTATCTCTGTAGCCCAAGTGCTGGGCTTACAAATTTGTGCCACCACACACAGCTTTTCCAAGGGCATTAGGGATTGAAACACAGCCTGTGCCAGGGATCTAAACACGGACCCTGTGCCAGGAATCTAAACACGGAGCCTGGGCCAGGGATCTAAACACGGAGCCTGGGCCAGGGATCTAAACACGGAGCCTGGGCCAGGGATCTAAACACGGAGCCTGTTCCAGGGATCTAAACACGGAGCCTGGGCCAGGGATCTAAACACGGAGCCTGGGCCAGGGATCTAAACACGGAGCCTGTGTCAGGGATCTAAACATGGAGCCTAGGCTTGTGCAGCCAGCAATTTGCCGTGAGCCACCTCCAAGCTGCGTAGATTCATGTTACCACCACGGCAGTTAAGATGAAGAATGGCTTTGTTGCCTCGAGGACGTCTCTCTTCCTCACAGGTGTATTCTCTTTCCCATTTCAGCCGCTGGAAGTCACCAATGTGGTCATAAATTTGTTATTTCAAAAAGACACTATATAAGTGGAATCACATGCATGCCCTGTTAATATTGGCATAATTCCCCTGAAATATACTCAACATATTTATCAATGATTCATTCCCTTCTTAGTGCTGAACATGAATTGATTTGTCCATTACATATTGTTTAAATACTTACATATTGAAAGACATTTGAGTTGCTCCCAGTCTGGACGTTCATGACTCAAACTGCTATGAATAGTCAAGAAGATATCTTTCTGTTATCATAACTTTACACCTCCCTGAAAAAAAAAAACGCCTAAGACCACAATTGCAGGGTTGTAGAGTAAATATCTATACCACTCTGGGATTTTAAGTTTTCCAGCAGTATCTGAGTGAGCTCATTTCTCTGTATCCTTGCCAGCATATAATGCTATTGCTGTTTTCACCCGGCCATTCTGCTGGTTGCGTAGGGGCAGCCTATTTTCTCAGTTTTCATTTGTCTAATGACGTTAATCGGTCTAATCAGAACTATGACCAAAATACCCAAGAGAGCAACTTACAGGAGGTAGGACTCATGCCATGGTTGCTTGGTTCCTCACACTGGGGCAGAACATCTTGGCAGTGGGCATATGTGGCAAAAGTCCTTTACTTCACGGTAGACAGGAAGCAGAGAGCAAGACAGGAAGCACTAACAAAACAAAGGGGTTAGCAAATGCCCATCTGTGAGAGCCTTAGACGTAAATCGCTTAGCTAATTAATAAAAGGATGCAAGATCAGCGCAGCTGATTTGCACTGAATTGAAAAATAAGATCTGGTATTGGGGACATAGCTGGGTTAGCAGACTGTTTTTGTCTATTTGTGAAATCCGGGGTTCAGCTCTCAACACCACATAAACTGAACATGGTGGCAGACACCTGTAATCCCATCCGAAATTTAAGAGCATCCTTGTTGTAGTGACTCCAAGACGAGTCTGTCACACATAAAGTGTCAAAGATCAGACAGGTGCAGAAGCGATTACAGTGGGTGACTACAGCACTCCACTCTCATTTTAGAATAAGCCATCCAAACTAAAAAATGAACAAAGGCATCATAAACTACCCTCGAAAGGAAATGTCTACGGAATATTCCACCCAAAAGACACAGAATATAGGCTTTTCTTAGAAGCCCATGAATCTGCCCTAAAATAGATCACATTCAGGCTGTGGGAATGGCCAGTGGGCAAAGGCACTTGCCACCAAGCCTGGCATAGTTCAAGCCCCAGGACCCACCTGGTGGAGGTGAGAGACATGTCCTACCAGCTGTCCTCCGACCTCCTCATGCAGGCTGTGTGACCTGTGACACAGCCTCACCTACACACATACAAAATAGGTAAACACAAGTAATGTAAAAACGGACTAGAGCAGTATATTATTTGTGTTTTCATAAATAAATCTTCCCTGAAGATCAGAGGGCAAAGCAGCCATACAGACCAGGGAATAGTGGCACACATCTTTAATCCCAGGACTCAGGAGACAGAGGCGGATGGATCTCTGTGAGTTCAGGGCCACCCTGGGATATGCGAGATTGAATCTGTCTAAGAGAGAAACAGAGCTCACACAAAGGTGATCGCAGCACTTGGGATCCTATGCCTTTAATCGCAGCACTAGGGAGGTGGAGACAGGAGCTCAATGGAGTGTTGGATGTGGAGTCTTCAGGGTTCATGGAGGCAGGGACACCATTTCCAGTCTGAGGTAGAGGTAAGAGCCAGTGGTTGGTGAAAGACCCCCACCTGAATTGGTACTTGGGAAGCCTTTAACCCTGGATAAATGGAAATTTACAGAAGTTCACCACCCTGAGCAGATGGAAAATTGCTGCTTGAGCCAAACAGGATGCCTGTGGTTTCACCCTTAGTCATGATCCGGCCCCTGTGCAAAGAATAGAGAAAACAGCTGACTCCCCAAGCTTATGATCGAAACCTGCAAATTGCTGATGCATGCTTTGTCTAGTTCTATGGCTTTTCCAGGAAATATAGAAAACAATAATCAATAGAAATACTGTTACTGTGCTTGCCAATTATATAGTCCCACAGCAAAATGGGCTTAGGACAAAACAACAAAAATTATAGAAAAAATAACCTCAATAAACATAAAAGCCAAGTTTTCCCAAGAAAATACTGGCAAATAGAATTCAGGAACATGTTAAATTATACCCCATGACAAAATTGGTCTCATCCCATAGATATAAGGCTGTTTCAAATCTATAAATGTAATACCATACAAAGACAATATAATGGGAATCACATAGCCATGTCAGTAAATGAAATCCTTTCATGATGAAATCTTTGGAGAAATTAGGAATAGAAGGAACATACCTCAAAATAATAGAGGCGATATACAATCAACCTATAGCTAACTATATAAATAAACCTGTAGCTAACTATATACAATCAACCCGTAGCTAACTATATACAATAAACCTATAGCCAACTATATACAATAAACCTGTAGCTAACTACATGCTATATACAATAAAGCTTTAGAAAACTATATATAATAAACCTGTAGCTAACTATACACAATAAACCTATAGCTAGCTATATACAATAAACCTATAGTCAACTATATACAATAAACTTATAGTTAACTATATGCGAAAATCTGTAGCTAACTACATGTTATAAACCTATAGAAAACTATATACTGAAAGGAGAGAAACTGAAAGCATTTCCTTTAAGATGAGAAATGTGGAGCAGGGAGATGGCTCAATGGTTACCATATTTGCTACACAAGTGTTAGGACCAGAGTTCAGATGCCTAGAACCCAGGTAACTGTTGTTGAGCTTGGTGGTCTGCCTGTTGTTCCGGCCTCGGAAGGCAGAGACAGGGAGCCCTCCAGGCAAGTTGACCAGAGAGACCAGTCCTATCAGTGAGCTCAAGGTTTAGAGAAACTGACTATCTGAACAAGGTGGAAGGGGTCACTGATGACTTCCAGCTGTTTGGTTGGAACCTCCAGGTCACTCCTGCAGGGTCTAAGAAGCCCCCCACCTCTCTCTCAACCCCACCCTCTCAGAGAATCTCCAGAAAGCCCAGTTCTGCATTCTTGAGGCTGTAGCAGCTCCCCTGAAGTTGCCCCACCTAGAGCATTCAGTTTCTGAGTATACTTGGGCGCAAACCCAGCTTGGGACACACCATCACCCCTCGCCTGCAGGCTATATAACCTCCCAGCTTTAGTTTGGATGCACGATTTCTCCTGCTTCAACCTCTGTTGGTTTACCTAGATTTTCCATATCCACCCGGCCCTCGGTTTGTGTTTTCTTCATTGCCTCCATTTCAGTTTTCAAGTCTTGA
>LOEQ01003861.1:62496-81038 GCA_001685075.1 Bramus lutescens
GGTGACAGTCTACAGTGTGATGGGTGACGAGTCTACGCTGTGATGGGTGAGGAACCTATGGTGTGATAGGTGACAGTCTACAGTGTGATGGGTGAGGAGTCTATGGTGTGATAGGTGACAGTCTACGGTGTGATGGGTGACAGTCTACGGTGTGATAGGTGACAGTCTACAGGCTGATAGGGTTCTACCCACATTTCCTTTGTGACCTTAGCATCCTGTTACATTTTTGTGAAGTCATTTTTATATTTTTGTTTCCAGTCTAGAAAAGTGTTCTATGGAATGAGCCTGAGGTCTGTCTTTCTGATTGACATTGCATACCAGAGTAGTAAGTAGTGTTTGCTCTTTCCTCCTGTGTCTGTTAGCTGTGGTGTTGTGGAGGGAGCCGACTAAGAAGCACACAGGCTGCTCCCCAGGTTGTTCTGAATGTTCCCGAGACCCGTGTAACATGTTTGGAAAATGGACTCCGAGTCGCTTCTGAAAACTCTGGACTCTCAACGTGCACAGTAAGCGACTGTAACAGCCTTTCTCCGAACGGCGCCTCGTTTGGGAGGGAGCCGACTCGCAGCTCTTTAGCTGCCCGGAAGTCGATTGGCCGTGTTTCTCTGGGCATATGAACCTCTCTCACTATTTACATCTGTCTTTGTTGACAGAAGCGTGGTTGTGGGGCTCTCCCACCCTCCCGTGTACAGCTCCCACGTCATGACACAGACACTTACTAGTTTCGTTTAGGTGCATTTCTGGCCAGCTCCTAATTTACCCTGTTTCTCTTTACCTACCTTTTGCCTTGGGGCTTTATTGCCTTTCTTTCTTCTGTGTCTGTCTGGTGTCTGCCTGGCTTCTTTGCCCCAGGCGTGTCCCTGGCCTCCCTCTTCTCCATTCTTTTGTTCTTCTTCCTTAGCCCGGATTTCTCCTCTTTATTCCCTCTGCCTGCCCCTCCTCTACTTTCTCTGACTAGCTAATAGCCACGGAGCTCTCTATTAGATCTGGTGCCTTAGGGAAACAGATGCAATACATCCTTACATAATTAAACAATCTTTTGTTTACCCCAAAAATTAAACTTTTCTCTAAGCAGCATAGATAAAAGTAGCACCTCTTCACAGTCTGCAGCATAAATAGATGTAATACATCTTTATCTAGTTTAAATAATATTCCACAGCGCAGTATTAAAACTCCTCTCATCTGTTTAACTGATAATTTCAGAGATGTTAAATGGTTGTGTCTGAGGTTATAAAGCTTACATGTGAATTTGAACCTGACTTTCTGACAGTTCTGATGTTGTTTATACCACAGTTATTAATTGGATGTACTAATGAGCTATGCTAAGAATTTGACTCTGATATTTGTTTGTTTGGTTTTCCCAGACGGGATTTCTCTGTGTATCCCAGGGCCAGGCTGGCCTTGAGCTCAGCCTCCTGGGTGCTGGGATTAAAGCCGTGCTCCCCCACTGTCTGGCTGAGCCCCATATTTATAACAGCTGCCAGTAGCCTGGTGCTGAAAATTTCAAGTCCCAACTCATATGAATGAACTGTCAGTTCAGTGTGGCCAAAGAAAACTTAAGTGGAAACTTAAGGTTGGAAAACATTTGCCAGAAAAAGGACTGAAATTGCCTTCTGTCTCCACAAACTGAATTTTATTGTATGATTTTTAATAACACGTGTCTGTGTATGGGACATGTGAGTTCAGGTGCCTAAGGAGGCCGGAAGAGGAACGGCCTAACTTGGTGCTGGGAACCACAGTCAGGGCCTTCGTTAGAGCCGTTTACTAGTGGCTGCACTGTCTCTGCAGCTACAGCTAATCGTTCTGTGGTTTCATTCAGGTTGGGCTGTGGATTGATGCCGGGAGCCGATATGAAAATGAGAAGAATAATGGAACAGCTCACTTTCTGGAGCACATGGCCTTCAAGGCAAGTTGTGAGGCTTTGCTAAAATGCAAAAATACCGCGCTGGAAGGACAAGAAGGATTTCAATAGATGCCAAGTTTCTATTTTTCCAGTATTGTTTGTGAAATAATTACTGATAGTTGCTTTCTGACTTTGAAAGAAGGGTGCTCTTTTGGGATACAGGAATACACAAATGCCATCCTTAGTGGGTATTTTTCGAAAACTAATACACTTTACAAACTTGACCTTGTCTGACTGGTGTTGGCTTTTGCTGTACACTTTTATTGTCTAAAGTGTTTAGATGAAGGATAGAAGGGAAATTGTCATAATGGTGTTTTTTCCTTTATTTCAAGGGCACAAAAAAGAGGTCCCAGTTAGACCTTGAACTTGAGATTGAAAATATGGGTGCTCATCTTAACGCCTACACCTCCAGAGAACAGACCGTGTACTATGCCAAAGCTTTCTCTAAAGATTTGCCAAGAGGTATTGTTATCTATACTGCGGAAAATGCGGTTCCCATGAGGGTTCAGACATAATTTAGCACTGTGGTTTTTGTAAGTCCTCCAGACACATGTAGGCTTGTACAGGAAAGACTCCACCTGACCGCAACAGTCTTCCAGAGTTTCACCTGGGAGTGCAGTCTTTTCAATCACTTTCATTCGTAGGTTGACACAAAACTGTTGGTCCTGAGCAAGATTAATAAGTGTTTACCTATATGATGATTATTCACGATTGTATGAGCAAAATAGAAATTTTTATTTTGTGAAAATAATTGTTTTGACACGATAGCACAGCCTTTTGTGTAGTATTAACTACACAAAACATTTTTCCAGGGAAGAATTAAAAACAAAATAGCATTTCAAAGCTAATGAATGAAATTATTAACTTTTGTGATTAAACAGTTGTAATCAGTTTTATTGCTCTAAAATTTTAGTTACTGTAGGATTGCATCAGTATCACTTGAGTGGTATTCTGTACAATACTCTGTGTGTTGTTTGTAGCCAGTGATTGACATCAGTTGCTCTCCACACTATTTTTTGAACCAGATCTTACTTAGAGCCTGGCTGGCCCAGGTTTGTCTAGTCTGCCAGATAGCAAGTGTTACACCTCATCTGTCTCTGCACTGGATGAGAGGTGCTCCTGGCTCTTTCAAATGTGGGTCTGAGGGTGGAACTTAGGTCTAGATGCTTGGGTGGCAGGGTCGCTGGTAAGCATCTGCATCACCACTGAACTCATCTGGGTTTTAGTGATAATTATAAAAAATGAAATATTTTCATGGTAATTTCCACTATTTCATGACTATCTCAATATGAACTTTCTCCAACAACCTGCTTTATCCTGTTCATATTTGAAGTTAATTGGCTCAGACAAGGCCCCATAAAATGAACTGAAACAAGAGAGAAATTTATACTAGAACAAAGCAATGAGACTTAGGGTTGTAAGTTTATTTTACCCTTAATAAAATTTATATTGTTATAGCAACGAGGGTATCTTTTTTTTGAGATGCAATTTTGTTTTTCATAAAATTTGCTTCACCTTTGACTTTCTACCAAGTTAGGACTTCAGCAGAGTTCTGTAAGCTGCTCCTGAGGGCATATTTTTGGGTTATAGTGGTTTTTTTTTTCTTTGTTACATTGCAGCCTCATTGCTATGCAAATGTGGGTAGCAGTGTTTGTACCCATGTATCTGCGTGTGTACCTGTCTTCTCTCTTAACACATCATCTATTTCATAGTCTGTGTGTGTGTGTGTGTGTGTGTGTGTGTTGGGGGTGGTGGTGTTTGAATCAGGGTTTCTCTATGTAGTCTGGCTGTCCTGGAACTCGCTCTGTAGACCAGGCTGGGCTCGAACTCCCAGAGATCCACCTGCTTCTGCCTGCCTCAGTGCTGGGATTAAAGGTGTGCGCCATCACAGCCAGGTTAGTTCATGCTTTTTATTTAGAACCATCTGTATTAACAGCCAGATTTCTGTGGATGTCTGACCCAGAATTAATAAGAAATGGCAACATTTAGGATTTCCCCAAGGTCTTCTATAACAAATAGTTTCTATTTTACATTGATTTTAATGTGATAATTAGGTTAAATATTCTAATTAATAATATTGGATTTCTGATGTTGGTTTAAGAGATTTAATGCTTGTGTTTCTTCTGGTGCTTTAATTTCATTTAGCTGTGGAAATTCTTGCTGACATAATTCAGAACAGCACACTGGGGGAAGCAGAGATTGAGCGTGAACGTGGAGTGATCCTCAGAGAGATGCAGGAAGTTGAGACCAACTTGCAGGAAGTTGTGTTTGATTACCTTCACGCCACAGCTTATCAGAACACTGCACTTGGGCGGACAATCCTGGGACCAACTGAAAATATCAAGTTCGTGTATTTCTCCCTTGAAAATTTTGCACAAAAATTATGACATATATAAACTTTCTGTGTTTCAGAAAGTCATATTCACCCAGATAATCTAAAATTGTGACTGATTGTGCTGTAATGATACTCAGAAAATTGGGAGCTAAACAAGAAATGTTATGTCTTGATAGAAAAGGCAACACTTTTTGCTACTTTCAGCACTTAGAAGGCCTTCGAGTTCTATTCATTTCAGATATAGTGTGTGAGGGCCTGTGCTTTTTACTTCCCGTAAAAGTCGCTTTACCTTTAGGTGTGGTGGCCTATGAGACAGGAAGATTGCTGAGTTCTAGGTCAGCCTGAGCTACAGAATGAGTGTTATGGATTGCTTTACTCTTTGGCTTTTTGAGGGGCCCACCATCCAGCTCCCGATAAACCACACACGGAGGCTTCTTAGTCATGGATGCCCAGCCTTAGCTTGGCTTGTTCTTGCCAGCTTTCCTTCACTTAAATCATCCCGTCTACCTTTTGTCTCTGGGCTTCTATCTTTCTCTATTTCTGTATACCTCTCCTTTCTCTGTGCATTTGGGTGGCTGGGTGGCTGGGTGGCTGGCTCTCCTTGTTCTCTTGCTGCTCCTCTTCCTCACCTCTCCTCCTGTTTATCCTCTGCCTGCCAGTCCGCCTGTCCTTGTTCCTGCTTCGCTGTTGGCCGTTCATCTTTTTATTAGACCATTGGGTGTTTCAAAAAGACAGAGAATCAGTTTCAGAGTTTAAAAAACACAGCATAAACAAAAGTAACACACCTTAAAGTAATATTTCCCAAGAAATGAGACCCTGTTTATAAAATAAAAGTAATCTTCCTACTCTATTTACAGGTCTATAAATCGGAAGGACTTAGTGGATTATATAACCACGCATTACAAAGGACCAAGGATTGTGCTTGCTGCTGCTGGAGGTTGGTTGTTCCTCTGACAGACAGGGTTGGATCCTCCTGAAAGTGCTTAAGTGTGAGCACTGGACCAGACTCCCTGTTTTATTTTTAGTAGGTTTCATTTACAGAAACCTTAACAATCCATTCAGCACATAAGTACATAACAGTGGAAGTTTCTTAGAAGACAAAGGCTAATGAAAGAACGTGGAGACAGTTAACTTGGAAGACTCTTGTGTAATTAGTCTTCAGAGTTTGAGTTGAGAAATAGCTTTCTCCTTGGCTGAACCTGGAATGGGTGTAGCCATTCATGTGCTCAGTCACTCACTCTGTAAAGCATCGAGTCTTACAAAGGGGAAGTACATCGGGAGCCGTGGAAATGTGAATCAAAACATGTAGGTACGTGAGATTTCCTGTGAAGTCTGTGAACTTGAGAAAATTCACTTGAGTTTCTGCTAGATTTCTTGGCAGCCTGAATTTGGGGCGTGCAGTTATTTTAATTGACTTGCCCGTTTTCTCTTTCAATATTAGAGTATATTAATTTTGTGTGTTTGTGTGAATTTAACTTTTCTCTTTTTAGGAATTATTACAAATTAAAACAACTTGATCTAATGAACTTTTGAGTTGTTCTGTGTAGGTACTGAAGTCAATTAAAGATAATGGTATGGCCTAGATTGTTAGCATTTTGTCTTATTGAGCTACATATTTTTTGTTGTTTTGAAACAGACTTGCTATACATAACCCAGGCTGGCCTTGCACTTGAAGCCATCCTCCTGCCTCAGTCTTCTGAGTGCTGGTACAGCTGAAGCCACAATACCTGATGACTTATAAATGTTGGTGTTTTAGATGCGATGTGCCAGTTTAAACCTCTCCTGAGCTTTTCTGAGTTCTTGTCTCAGCTCCTATGTAGTCCTTAGTTATTAGGAAGTATAGCTGTATTATACCAATACATGATTTCATCTCCACTCCCTTAAAAAAAATTACAGATCCCAGCCTTCCAGATTGGGCTGTTAGAGGAGAGCTGCACATCTGGCTCATTTAACCACGACAGTTACTAGTTCTGAAGGCAAGACAATGACGGATGGGACAATGACTGTTTGATGGGTTCTCTGCTCTCTGGCATCCTTGTCCCGCCATGATTTTGTGTCTTACCCTCTGGACTGATGGTCAGGGCGACTCCTACATGGCAAATTCAAAGAACTGTGCTGTCTCATTGTCATCCTTTTTACATCATAGGTTTTCTTGTTTTGTTTTTAGAGACAGGGTTTCTCTGTGTAGCCTTGGTTGTTCTGGAACCTGCTCTGTAGACCAGGTTGACCTCGAACTCAGAGATCCACCTGCCTCTGCCTCCAGAGTGCTGGAGTGCTGGGATTAAAGGCGTGAGCCACCACTGCTTGGCTATATCACAGATTTATTTGGGAACGATGGGTATAAACTGTGCTTTTGATTGGTTTTCATTTAGAGAAATCATTTTTAAAATTTGTCTTCATGTGTGTGTTTTGCTTGCACATGTGCATGTCTACCAGACGTAGTGCCTAGTGACTGCAGATGTCAGAAGGAGGCGTAGGATCACCTGGGTCTAGAGTTATAGTTGCTTATTAAGCCATCATGTGGGTACTGGGAGCCGAAGCTGGGTCCTCTGAGCCATCTCTCCAGTCCCCATTTAAATAAATATTTTTGTTTATTTGTTTGAGACAGGGTTTCTCTGTGTTAACAGCTCTAGCGGTCTTGGAACTCCAGGTTGGCCTCGAACTCACAGAGATCCGCCTGCCTCTGCCTCTCAAGTGCTGGGATTAAAGGTGTGTGCCAACACTGCCCAGCTTTAAATAAATCTTAATGGTAATATTTTTTTTAAAAGCCTTTGCACAAGCCTAGCACATACTTAGAATTGAAGCATTCTGGAAACTGAGGCAAGAGGATTCTGAGACCAAGGCCAGACTGGACTGCATGGCCAGGCCTGTCTCAAATGCATAAACACATGTCTAGACTTTTGAGCTGATGCCTGTGCTCTAGGACTTTTCTGACTCATCTTGTTTGGGTCCCATGCCTGGATAATAAGGAATGCAGGATCCAAGTGATTCTTCTGAGGTTTAGATGTCAAGTGAGCACATGGGAAAATAGGAATTGATTTTGGTTCCGGAGTCAAGAGTGAAGCACTTCTTTGTGTACAGCTCTAAAGACTCAGCCATATTTCTGTTCTTCCCTGCTTAAAAGGTAACTTATGAAATTGACTTTTTACTGGGGTGTACACTGGACTTTTATAATTTAACATGATTGTCTATAGAAACTGGGTTTTTTGAGGGTCAAATATTTTTCTTAAAAAAAGTAATGAAAATGACAATTTCTCACTCTCTTGAACTGGCTTCGTGTTCATTGTGCAGAGATTTGTACTCCTAGACACCCATTTGTATGTTGGTGAACACGAGCTGCTCAGGGAAAGCCTTGAGCCCAAGGCTCAGCGAATGCAAGTCCTCCATGTGTAAGGTACATCACATGATCCATGTCACACTTCCTGCTGGCAGGTGGCTATCTTGAGTTGATTATGTGGCTATTAGATACGTAAGAAAATATTTTCCTTCAATTTAGGTGTTTGCCACGACGAGCTGCTTGAGTTGGCCAAGGTTCACTTTGGTGACTCTCTGTGCACACACAGAGGACAAGTACCAGCTCTGCCCCCCTGTGAGTTCACTGGAAGTGAGGTAGGCAAGCTCTTCCTTAGGTCCAGCCTCTGCAAGTCTCCTTAAAAATGAGCCTCTGGGGCTGAGGACATGGCTCAGCAGTTTGCGCTGCTTGCTGTACTTGTAGAGGACAATAGGCTCACAGCCACCCGTGACTCCAGTTCCCAGGAAGCTGACACCCTCTTGACCTCTCTGGGCTCCAAGGTGCACGCGTGCACGCGCACACACACGGGGCTGGGGGGAAGCGATTAAAAATGTTAAAAAAAAAGTAGAAAGTAGTGTATAAAATCTGTGTTTCAGGCTGGAGAGTTGGCTCCAAGGGTAAATAAAGGTGCTGGTCACCGAGCTGGTCATCTTGGGACTCGCATGGTAGAGAGAGAACAGACTCACATTGGTTGGCTTCTGAACTTAACATCCTGCCCATGCCCACACATACACACAACAAATAAAATGTAGACTTTTTTTTTTTAGCGTGTGTATTTCTAGTAGGAAAATGTGTAGACTGAAACACAGGAAAGGAAAAGGATGGGCGGGCACATTTGCTTAGTTTCTTTCCTGTTTCATGTAAGTGCCTTGCTTTTCTTTCCCGAGGAAGCGGGGTGGGTGTAAGAGCAGTGGTCACAGTTGCTTGTCGTGTTTTTCTTTTGCACAATGCATATTTACATGTGCAACCTTATAGTAAAAAGACTGAATTTTGACCTTTGCACTGGGTGTGTGGTTGGTTTCATTTCTGCCCCACAGGTGCAGCTGGGATTGCTGTTAGAGCCAGGACTTGCGGAGTATCTGCTTATCAGCTGCAGTGTTGGGTATCAGGTCTAGTTGGCCACATCGTGATGTTCACAGCACTGTGATGTTGGCAGCTACAGATTGGTACCATTAGTACTGCTTACATGTGGATTAAAAACATCATGGTGGACATAAAATATTAGCGGAATAAGGCAACTCCTGTTGACCAGGTGGTATTTCCAATGCAGTGTTCTGGTGAAATAGACTATTCTGTAACTCTAGGACTAGTGTTAGTTAACTAGTTACCTGTATCCGGCTTTCTCTGGGCGGCTGCCAACCAGCACTCAATAAATGGAGCCTTGTTCGTTAGGAATGCTCAACCTGTTGTTTGCTCCGCTAGCTCTTACAACTTAACCTGTTTCATCTCCATTTGCCTTGGGTTTTACCTTCATTCTGTGTCCTGCCGTCACTGCTTCCTCTCTGTGGTTGGCGGATGCCTGGCTGGACGGCCTGGGCGTCTCCCTTTCTCCCTTCTCTCTTTTGAGCCTAGTTTCGTATTCTCGCTGCTCACCAGCCCTGCCTATCCCTCTGCCTAAGTGTTGGCTCTTCAGCTTTTTATTAGACCAAAAAGGGGCCTTATGCAGGCAGAGCCTTATGCAGGTAGAGCAACACATCTTTACATCGTTAAGGAAATGTAACCCAGGTTTGCGTAGTTAAAGTACTGTTCCACAGCAGGTACCTTGTTTGTTCGTACCCAGATCCGAGTGAGGGACGACAAGATGCCTTTGGCACACCTTGCAATAGCTGTTGAAGCGGTCGGCTGGACACATGCAGACACAATCTGTCTCATGGTTGCAAACACACTGATTGGCAGCTGGGATCGCTCTTTTGGAGGAGGAATGGTAAGTGGTTTTTGAAGTGACTTCATGATAAATGGAAGACTGTCGTGTTTTTGAAAATGTAAATTCCTTGTAGGCTCTTCCCAGTTTTTGAAATGGCAAAAATAGGTTACTTGTACCATGACTCTTGACTTAAAATATTAACTCATCTTGGATTGTACCTAAGCTAGGAAAAAAACCACCTTGTCATACTGTTTGTTAGTGGGACGGCTGACAAAATACGGGAATTCCTTTTTACTGTTCTAATAGTAGTATTAGGCACTGTGGTAACCACTCTGGGATGTCTGTCAGTTAATGTTCTGACCTCGGCACTGTCTTCATTAGTGCACACTGAAGACCCCAGAGGCAAAGAAATCCACAGCTAACTCTGAGACTGTTAAGAATTTATAAGGGCTTGGCTTGTAGTGCATCGCCTCACATGGCCGAGCCCTCGGGCTCAGCCGCTGACAAAGTAAGGAGCAGTTTGTCTGAAGAAAGCAGGCATGGTCCAGAGCTGTTAAAGAGGCAGAAGGCACGGACCTCTTTGTACTCTTTACAACTTTTCTAAAAAGTTTACATTTCAAAACACAGTAGATTTGTCTGAAAGCTCCAAAGTACATTTCCTGTGAAATTAGATTTCGGTACAGTATCACCTCAGGGTGCATAATCAGAGCCTTCTGTGTTGCGGCAACAGCACTGTAGGCTATGAATGGGTGCAGCTACTAAACCAGTTGTTAAGAACTCATTGCTTTTATATTCTCTGTTGAGACAGGTAAGTAATTCTTCCTTGAATTGTAAAGTTACTATTGAGGTGTTGCTGGATAAAACTGGGAGCTGAAGCAGAGCTCGGTTCATGTCTTTAATCCCAGTACTCAGGAAGAAAACACCTGATCTACATAGTGTGTTCTAAGCCAGCCAGGGCTACGTAATGACAGTGTCTCTAAAAATAAACTCCACAACGGCTAACCACGTAGGGTTGGCACTCACTGACAGCCACAGAGCTCACTGTATGTGTGGACTTGGATCCATGTGTCCAGTGTACAGACCAAGCTGGATTGTTTTCTTTTACAGAATTTATCTAGCAAGCTGGCCCAGCTGGCTTGTCACGGCAATCTCTGCCACAGCTTCCAGTCCTTCAACACGTCCTACACAGACACCGGGCTATGGGGACTCTACATGGTCTGTGAACAAGCGACAGTGGCGGACATGCTGAACGCTGTGCAGAAGGAATGGTGCGGGGACAATGTGAAGTCCTTTGCCTGGAGTTTATCATCTTAGGTTGTTTCCTAACGGTGGTGACTTCAGCTTCAAAGGAGTGGTTGCGGTGCTTTTAAGGACATATAGTTCTTTTAAACCTCACGGGAAGCTAATTATACTCTAAAATATAAGTCAACTGGACGTTCAGAAAATACCTCTAAAAGCATGAGGAGTGGAGACATAGGTCAGTGGTAGAGCACGTGACTTCCTTAGCACGCCCAGAGCCCTGGTCTGGACCCCTGGAACTTCCCAAAGGAAGAAGGAAAGGGAGGTTAGACAGGCGAATGTGAACTAAGCGTAAGAAAACAGTGGTTCTCACACTTCCTCATGGTGTGATCCTTTAGGACAGCTCCTCCTGGTTTGCTGACCCCAACCATAAAATGACTTCATAACTAATTTTCTACTGTTATGAACTGTAATGTAAATATCTGATAGACAGTCCATAGGTTGAAAACTCCTGTCCAAAAGGATTAGTCAGTAGGCCAAGGCAGAAAAACTCAGTGCTTCCTAGAAATTTGTTTCTTCATTATTACGAGCCTTAAGTCTCTAAATTTAGCTAACTGGGATATTTTTGCTTCTTAAATACTGGGCTATTAAACTCAGCCGATTGTCTTGAGAAGCTAAGAGGTGACCACTGACCTTCCCCTCTCTGGGCTCACACGGCAACTCCATAGATGCCTGTTCTCACAACATGGTCACTGTTTTAGACTGTATTACTAGGCTGATTAGCAATTAGACAGAGTTAGGATTTTTTTGAGATGTTAATGGTACTTGGAAAAAGAACTCGTATTTTACCTTTAGTTTTAGGATTAGTAATTTCAGGTTTTTACCGAATTGAAACAGTCATTTGTATGCTGTGTTGTATAGAATACACAGATTTGTATGCTGTGTTGTATAGAATACACAGTAGCGTTTCCCAGGTACTCATGGCCGTTTCATCTGTGTTCTAGGATGCGACTCTGTACCAGCGTGACTGACAGTGACATAGCACGAGCAAAAAACCTCCTGAAAACAAACATGCTGCTGCAGCTTGACGGTGAGCCTTTAGCAGGCAGGCTGCACAGGCCCCGCTCTGACTGTCTTCATGGCCCATGTCTGTCTGGATACTTAGAGTCCCTTCTCTAAACAGGCTCGACTCCAATTTGTGAAGACATCGGCAGGCAGATGCTTTGCTATAACAGGAGAATTCCCATCCCTGAGCTTGAAGCAAGAATTGATGTAAGTAATCCTTAGGTCAGTTACCAAGGCCGAGGCTCCTTAACTCATGGTTTAGTTTACAAAGGTCACACATGTAGAATCCATCTTCACTACAAAAAGTCCTGATGATATCGCCTGTTTTAGGCCGTGAATGCAGAGACGGTTCGAGAAGTCTGTACCAAGTACATTTATGACAAAAGTCCAGCTATTTCTGCACTCGGTAAGCCTGGCTCTCCCCTTGTGTACACAGTTGCTAAGGACTTGGAATTCTGTTCTCACTGTCTTCTTTTTAATCCATAGGTCCTATTGAGCGGTTACCAGATTTTAACCAGATTTGTAGTAACATGCGCTGGATTCATGATTAATTTTTGTGATCAAATATTCTGCACACATATGTTTATAAAACTGAGATCTTGAAGTTTTAAAAAGCTGTCAGTCTTCAAATGAAAAAATAAAAATGTATTTGGAACTCCTGCGTTGGTCTGTTATACTTTCAGAGGCTAAGACTACAACCCTGATGACTGTTTAGTGTAACGGTTGAACTTTGTGTAGGGAGCACCACACTTTTAAATGACTCTAATTCCAAGTGAACATTTGTACAGTATTTTCAGTTTTATTAGAAAAGTGCACACACAACCAACATTGCCTGTGTCACTTCTTGGCTCTGCTTGCATTCAGCACTTGCTCCTGAGCAGCTTTCTTTGCTTTTACCATCTCAACGAGTTCCTAGGAGGAAATAAGGTTGTTGCCGTCAGGACTCTGTCACTTGAACCCGGCGCTGCACCTGAGTGACGTGGAGGCACAGGCCTAGAACCACAGTGCTCAGACAGTAAGGCTGAGGCCGCCCTAGCCTACACAGTGAGACCTTGTCCCCAGACCAACAAAAGGACAGCGTTGCAGCTGCTGAAGTCTCCAACTGCCAGGGATAAAGTTTATAAGGTTGGTCTTCTTTCTCTAATAATTTTGGTCCCCCCAACTATTATGATACTAAAATCAGCACTGTATCACTCAGTTAACAGACAAATAAGAACGCCAAGCAACGTAATTTAAAGGACAACAGAGTATATTAATGCCCACACCTTGTATCGTCTCATACAGTCCTTCTTCGTCCTGCCAGGAACTGCTTCAGCTATCTTTCCCCACCTTTCTGGAGTATTTACTGGGTACGTTTTCAAAGCTTGTTCTAATAGCTTCTGCTCTTCTGTGGTCCAAGGAATGAAATCTGTGCAGGGACCTGTTTGAGAAAAAAAAATTCATAGCCTTAACAGTAGAAAATGATCTTGGAGCCTCTTCTCAGTGCCCCAATACAGGATGTGTAATTTGAACAAGTCTCTAAATAAATACACACACATGAAAATTTGTTTTGAGAGAGAGAACACAAGCACAAGTGTGTGCACCTCTCACGTCTCAACAAAACAAACCATGTGTGGCCTTTAGGCATGAACACAGGTTCAGGCTTGCTATCCAAGTGAGCCATCCACTTGCCCTACCACACACCTTTCAAAGCCAGGAAATAGGCCTTGATTTGTTTTGGTTTTTTACTCTTTTGGGGGCCTACCCTCCGGCTCCCAAGGAAACACACATGGAGGTTTATCACTTATAAATGCTTGGCCCTAGCTTGGCTGGGTTCTAGCCAGCTTTTCTTATCCCAGCTACCTTTTGCCTCTGGACTTTTTCCTTTTCTTTTGTGTATCTTACTTTCATTCTTACTCCGTGGCTTGCTGTGTAGCTGGGTGGCTGACCCCTAGTCCTCCTCTCTTTTCTCTCTTCCCAGATTTCTCCTATTTTTATTCTTTGCCTGGCAGTCCCATCTTTTCTTTTTTCTGCCTCGCTATTTGTGGTTCAGCGCTTTATTAGGCCATCAGGTGTTTTAGGCAAAGAATCACAGCTTCACAGAGTTAAAACAAATGAAACAAACAAAAGCAACACATCTTAAAATATTCTACACACATACACACACATTTTGTTCATATGACCTGATAATTTCCTATGAGTGGATAACCGTATTCCTTGAACAATCAGTTCTTCCTCTAATGGAATCCCTGAAAAGCTGCTAGTTCCAATTAACGAGCAAGTAAATAAACCTATGACCAGATTAGAAGCCTTTGTTCCCCTTTCAGAGCACCAAACGTCACTTTCCAGTCATTCTGGACACAGATCCCAGGCCTCACACTTTGCGGTGGCCTGGAATCACGACAGCTCATAGGAACATACTTCACCTTCAAATCGTTCTGAAGGGGCTGCACTGTCAGCCTGAGGGGCCACTCCGTGTTCTTTCTTAAACTTATCAAAAGCCTTTTTGTTAATGTCGTCTTTCTGATGAGGGTCTGAGAAATGGGAGAAAAAACAAACCACAAACCCAAACTACATTAGCAGACCAATCTAGTCTTCGGTTATTACTTTAAAAATGCATCCAAGGTAACAAACTGATTTCTCAATATTAGCTTACCAAGTTTTTGGAGACTTTTAGCCTTGCCAATAACATCTTTGGCAGTTCTTTTGATGCCAGAAGAAGAATGTATATTCATGTAATTAGCAATAACTTCCCATCTAGAGAAATCAGTATAAAAGTTTAATAAGGAAAAACAAAGCATGAACTATTATATTCTTACTGTAGACGTTAGTTAAAATCTACAGAAAGAGCTCTAAGTTTGTTTAATGATGCTATTAGTTACTACTGTTGAGATTCTCTTAAGAGGTTCAAATCAACCATCTTTAATCTTGTTTTTAATAAAACCCAGTGGAAACAACAGATTCGCACTGCCGGTTTAGCATTCTCTTGAAAAGGTCAGATCACTCTGAAACAAGAGCCGCAGTGTGCTCGTTGGAATGAGGGAGTCCAGATCTCCAGGGCTAGAATTTGAATCCTAGAGGTAGAAGCAGAGTCAGGCGCCAAGGGAGACTAGAGACACAAGCCATGGAGAGACCTGTGCTGCATAACCTCCACTCTTGTAAGGAACGGTGACGCGCTTGTTGCATGTGTGGAGAGGTGGTGCAGTGGACCAGCACAGTGAGTTCACTTTTGCCATGGAGACAGAACTGACTGAAAGGCAGGCTTTTTTTTTTTTTTTAAACTTTTACATGCATTGATTGTGTTTGACCTGCATGTCTTTGTGAGGAAGTTGGACCCACTGAACTTGAGTTAGACAGGTGTGAGCTGCCATGTGGCTGCTGGGAATTGAACCCAGGACCTCTGGAATAGCAACCAATGCTCTTAACCCCATCTCTCCAGCCCCTGAAAGGCAGGGTTTGTACACTCATCTCGACCCATTCTGCTGAAGCTGCTATGTGGATTGCTCTCTCTGTTATCTCCAGGCCCCACCATATACCAACAATGTTCACAAGAGCAAGTACCTTGCGTTTGTCCCAGCAGGGAAGAGGTTGACGGCTTTAATTAATAACTGCAGGTCATCTTCTGACCAGTTCTTACAGCCACTCCCACTTCCACCCATTGACTTCTCTGCATTCTTGGATGCTTGCCGCATCCGGGCGTCGGCTTCCTCCTTCTCTTTCCTCATTTGCTCATTTACTTCTTCTATCTACAGAAATACAGGTCAGTCAGTCTTCAGAGCATCTGAGGACCTCCAACCCTTTGTGACCTCACGCCAATCTCAGTCCAACCCTACACTCCACAGGTGAAACCCCAAGGCAAGCATGCGCTTTCCCCCTGGCTTCCCTCCCTCCAGCTCCAAGCTGCACAGCTGCACAGGTCACAGGTCAAGGACTGACTGTGCAGGGTGACTGGTCTGCGTTACTCACATACAAGGCCACCTCAAATCTCGAAACTCATTTAGCACACTGGCAAGTGGTCTGTCTTAGCCTGGAGCTCTGTCCTGTATGCTGTTCTTCCTAGTGCACCTTTAAATACACACACACGTGACATACGTGACTTGAGCTCCTGGAGGCTGCTGCCTTGGAGTCACCTGTCACTCACTCCTCTTCAGTCTCTTAGAAGCAGTCATCAAGTCCCTATAATTCTAACTCTGAAACATTTTTCTGATTCCTGTCTCTCTTACAGAAGAATTACAGCCTTTTTCTGTCTTATGCGCCCTGTTCAGTTTACTATACCAGATAATCAGAGCAGCACTGAACCTTGCTGACTGACAGATCGCATGTGAATGGAAACTGGCCGTGTTGACAGAACAATTCCGCTTTGCTCTAGTCTTACCGGTCAACTCTGTTTTCCTGCCTTCCTTTCCGTATTTTCCTCCTACCTCTACTCATCGTTCATCCTTTCAAGCTTCATTTTAACCACGTCCTTCAAAGCTGGTTCACACCTTTCACTGAGCCCTTCCCTCACCACCCGGATGCAGACTTCAGCGTTTTAGTATTTGCTGGATGCCTTCCATCCTCTGCGCCACAGGCCTTCGCTTCTGATGTAACGACCCTTTCTGTGACTGATGGCATTAGCTATTCTTAAAAAGCAACTACACTGACTGTCACCTACACAGGATACTTTAGGGCTATCTGATTTTATATTTAGCATAGTAGGTACCAATACTTGTTGAACTGAATTGTTTCTGGAACTGCCTTATTGCTATCTATAAAATAAAAGGTATACATTAGATAGAATAAAGCCACTTTTTTGCTTATAAATATTATCCTATGAAATACTCTGGGATTAATAAAAATAATTTTTAATCAATACATAAAAAAATTGATTGGCCAGACCTTTAATCTCAGCACTTGGGAAGTAGAGGCAGGCGGATCTCTGTGAGTTCGAGGCCAGCCTGGTCTACAGAGCTACTTCCAGGACAGGCTCCAAAGCTACACAGAGAACCACTGTCTTGAAAAACAGGCCAACAAAAAACAAAACAGAAAACTATGATTGATGTGCTAAAGACTCTAAATTAAACACTACATGACTGAAAAATTCCTATCACCCAGGTGGTAGTGGCACACACCTTTTAAAGCGCTTGGGAGGCAGAGGTAGGTGGATGTGTGAGGACAGCCTGGTCTACAAGAGAAAGCCTGTCTGGAGCCCCCCACCCACCCCTGCAAAAGCATATTAGGTTTGGTTTAAATCATCAAAGCACTTAATATAAACAATATAAATAAAATATAGTGGAAAACTCACAAAAGAATCTGATTCTCTTTGCCTTTTGCATTTATCAGGCCAAGAAACAGGTGAAAAAGTTAAATGGAAACTACAAACCGAGTGATTTTTCTATTACCTGTTTTTCAAGTGCGGCTTTTCCCACTTCTCTTGTAGATGACGTCAGTATCTCATTCAAGCCCTGTAAGCTACAGAAGAGAGTGCTGAGTGAGTGCTGGGAGTGTAGCTCCATGGCCCAGCCTCTACCCAGCATGCACAAAGCCTTGGGCTCCATGTTCAAGTCACACACACACAAGCACACACGCCCGCACACTCAGACACACACAGTAAAAACGGGACGGGGTAAGGGGTGGGTGACAGACAGCCATCAGTAGCAGTCCCTCAGATATACCTTGCTAGTTCGAGCCGATCACAAAGCTTCTCCACTTCCTCCATCATCTTCACACGCTCTGCCTCACTGTCTGAGAAGTGATTCCAGCTCTGGAAGCACAAACGCATCATCAGCTCAAGCGCAGAGCGTGTGCTCAGAGGCTGTGGGTGTGGGTGGGCACAGTTGTACTCTCAGGGGTTCCCGCCAGCTCCCATATACAGCATTACAGCAAGTGTGAGCAGGGAGCAGATCAGCAGAATACCACGGATGCTGTGAACTTGCAGGATGAGGAGACTGTCAGCCCTCCCCACTACCAGCGTTCTGCCTGGCTATCTGATGTGCCGAATGGGAAAATATACTGGAAAACTAAACATGAAAATTTAAAAAGAGCTTCCAATACAGTATGCTAAATACAAAAGCCATCAGCAAAAATCTGACTGACTGAAGATCATGCTCATAATGGAACAGATTAACGTCAGTGAATGTACAGCAAATCAGCTGCAATACCCTTCCCTGGTTAGGTTGCTGCTAACAGTCACGTCTTCCATTTCTCACTGCTTGTTTCTTTTAGCCCATGGGCTGTTTCTCATTGAAGTCCCAATGCTGCTCTTACTGCGGACACCCAGGCGTGGACAAGCACCAATGGTTCTCCTCAGGCTTCTCTCCTTGAGCAGTCTAGCACCTAAGTATTGCTGCTTTCGAGGGGCCCCACCCCCACCCCAGGCTCATAGGCAGTGACACTATTAGGAGGTGTGGCCTTGTTGGAGGAAGTGTCTCTGTGGGCTGGGTTCGAAGGTCTCTTTTGCTCAAGCCATGCTAAGTCTCAGTATATTTCCTGTTGCCTGTGGATCACGACGTAGGGCTCAGTTTCCTCTCTGGCACACGTCTGCCTGCACGCCGTCATGTCCCAGCATGTTGATATTTGGCTAAACGCCTGATGTCAGCAAGTCACCCCAGTTAAGTGTTTTTGTTTATTTATTTAATAGAAGTTGCCCTGTGGCCACGGCATCTCTTCACAACATAGAAACCCTAACACAGAGTGATCTCATCTACCTGCATGGTTTCTAGTGCTATCAAGATGTTGATGAGTCGCTGAGCAGTGGTGGCACATGCCTTAAATCCCAGCACTCTGGAGGCAGAGGCAGGTGGATCTCTGTGAGTTTGAGGCCAGCTTATTCTACAAAGCAAGTTCCAGGACAACCGGGGCTGGGTTACACAGAGAAATCGTCTCAAAA
>LOEQ01003861.1:81083-95647 GCA_001685075.1 Bramus lutescens
AAAAGAGATATTGATGAGTCTCTTAAAACTCTACACACACAAGGCTCCGCTGCATTGTTCCAATGTGCTCAACATGACATATGCCAGAGCCATCACTTTCCCTCAGTCCTTGGACCTCCTTTGTCTTCCACATCAGTAAGTCATTCTCTCAGCATCACCAGCAGGAAACTAAGGCACGTATAATTTGCTCGTGTGTTAGCTGCGCCACACAATCTCAACCAACAGACAGCAGCCTAATCCGCTTCAGAGATCTCTCCCCTTCTCATCTACCGTCTCCACACCTTAGTCCAGCCAGCATACTTTCTAACCTGGACTGTGACAAAGGAGTCCCAATTCCTCTGCCCACCTCTCACATTCTGAGCCCTGCCCAAAACCGACTGCAGCCTTTGGTGCGACTTCCTCTTCAGGGGCCCCCTTCTCCCAGCCTCACTTGTGAGCGTTCTCTGAACGGCTGTATCTCTTATCTCTAGTCCTGCAGGAAGCTTTCCTTCACTACCACCTTTCTGGTGTCTTCATAGTCCTGACACTCATCCTAAAGCAGGAGTGCCTGCTCACTTACCAGTGGGTTCCTCAGGACAGGAACCGTTCATTCTAACTGCCTGGTCTACAATAAATGCTATCTGGTCATTTGATGACTGGATAAATCAACTCATGTTGGAATAACTTGTCGGTACCAAGGACCAGAAGTTCTGCTCTAACTCATGACACTCTCTCAGAGCCTGAGTGGCCTTCTAACAGTTTCTATCAAATTCTCATAACATGCTGTCGTGCACCATCTCCCATACCATCTAACCGCCATCTTGGGGAGTTCAGCTGTGCCTTATTATAAGAGGATTCTCTCAGCTGGGCTTGCTGACTGTTCACATCTCTTCATGGAGGGCTGTGGTGGGGGTGGAGGTGTCACAGGATCTCGCCCTACCACATGCTATATGCAATTCTTCCTTAACTGCATGTAGCCTCAGGGAGGGGATAGAATAAATAGGTCAGGGACGATCTGTCCATCTATGTGGCTGTGGCAAAGCCCTCCTCCCTGATGGGTAAAGGCTTTCCAGGAGCAGTCTACTGGGAAAGGAGCACTTACACCCCAGTAACTTCTCATCTGTGCTCTGTAAAAAGAAGTCAGATAAACTCATCTCCAGAGTGAACCTTGGCAGAATCCTACCTCAGCTTGTTACTGGACCTTAGGAGATGGGGCAGACAGAATTACATCTCCCCCAGCAAGGAATTTGAGCAAAAACTTGCTGAATTGGTCAGTCAAGTGAGTTTTCTCATTAACTGCCTTAGCTCCAGAATTATTCTCTTCAGCTAAAGGTACAAATGAGGCACATGAGGACCACGGTATAAAGGAAACCTCCCTAGGGCCCCAGAGCTGCACAGCTCAGCCAGTGAAATAGCTCTCTAGTTAAAGCACTTGCCCCCATGTGTGACAACCAAGTTCAATCCCTAGGACCAGAATGGTCCAGGAGAGAACTGACTTATCTTTGCTTATGTGTACCCCCCCACACATAGAAAATAAATGTAATAGAAACAAGACCCTGCCTCAAAAAACAGTAACCAAATAAAAACAGCAAAACCCCAAATCTGCACTTCAAGATAAAATGTGTACACGTGTCTGCACATGGTGGACAAGGAAATACTTCACGGCTCACCAGGAAGCCTGGGCGCTCATGCGGCAGTGGCCCCAGCAGCCTGGCGTACCTTGCAGGAGTTCCGAAGTTTCTGCCTTTCCTTCTTAATGGCCTTTTTCTGGATATCCTTTTCCTTCTTTGCCAATAAAGCTTGCTGTCTAACTTCCTCCTCTTCTTTCTCTTTAGCCAACCGAGCAGCTTCTAATTCTGCTTGTCTTTGCTTTAAAAAGGTGAACAAAATCATTTTAATAAAGAAACTAGGGTTGATGAATGAAAAATAAGATGACATCAAGTTAGTGATGAATTAAAGTTAAGGACACCTGGCAAAAGTCTACAAATTACAAAATTCTACTTATTAGAAAATATAAAACAGACATTAAAAAATAAACCAGGAGCTGGAGAGGTGGCTCAGCAGGTAAGAGAGCCCACCAGAGAATCCAGGTTTGGTAGGCAGGACCCAGTGCCTTAATTCTATCTTCATGGTATCCAGTGCCTGTTCTCCATCATCAGGCAGAAGGACACCTGTGGTATATACTATTCTAACACAGACACAAGGAAAAATAAAATACATCTCAAGGCTAGCTGTAGTGGGGTACAACTTTAATCCCAGCACTCTTTGGCAGAGGCAGAGTTCAAGACCAGCCAAGGCTGCATCAAACAAAACTTGAATTGCTGTAAGAGACCTAATCAGTCTGGGCATTAAGTGGTTCATGCCTGGGCTGCACAGTGAGACCCTGTCTCAGAAAGTCTGAAAGAGATGGTATACACCTTTCCCTATGTCAAAACAAACAAGTAAAAACCAAACCAAACCAAGCCTTAAAACGGTACCCGATTCTGTTTCTAGATGATTCCATCTCAGGTGGCCTGGAAGCTGTACCACCTTACCTTCTCTTTGGCTTCCTGCTCCTTCCGTCTGGCTTCTGCCTTTGCTTTCTTTTCTGCTTCTTTCTTGGCCCTTTCTTCTTCCTTAAACTTTTTTATCCTTGGGTCACAACTGTAAGCATTATCAACTAGTGTTCTTATTCTGTTCATCTCCTCCTTCTTCCTTTGGGCCCTTGTTGCTCTGTTCTGCTTCTCAATCCATCTCCTCTCATCACGACTGCAAGACACAAAGCACTTGAATCAAACTAATGCCTCAGATGACTAGAAACATGGCATTTTATAAGTTCATATGGAGATGAAGCCAAGACACTTCATTCCTATTAATTTTGATATTTTTCCCCCTTGATACTTATGTCAAAAGAATTTCCAACACATAAATAGCTTCAGCAGCCAAGTGAAGAATTTTTGGAGCTGGGCTACTTGGATATTATTTTTCATTGACAATTTCTTACGTGTATCCTAACCTATTACTGATTTGGCGACACCTAGCTCGTGAGAAGGGACTTTTAAGATCATGGATTGGGCTGGAGAGAAGGCTCAGATGTTGACAGCCTTTGCTGTTCTTCTGGAGGACCCAACTTTGGTGCCCAGCAAAGTTTTGGAGCCTGCCCTGGAACTAGCTCTTGTAGACCAGGCTGGCCTTGAACTCACAGAGATCCTCCTGCCTCTGTCTCCCAAGTGCTGGGATTAAAGGTGTGCACCATTACCACCCGGCTTCTAAGAATGAACATTTTTTAAAAGTTGGAGAGTGGCAAGGTGACTACAGTGCTTGCCTTCAACATTTACATAACTATTTAATATGTAAACTATGTAATTTTTAGCTATTATTTTAATGAATATTTAACTATGTAAAGATGTTACATTTATTCATGTTGCAGAATATTACTTTAACTGTGTAAAGGTGTATTACATTTGTCTATGCTGCATTTGTTTAATGACGTAAAGATATTGTAAAGATGTGTTGCATTTGTTTCACCTTGCTTGTCTAAGACACCTGATTGGTCTAATAATAAAAAAGCTGAGTGGCCATTAGACAGGCAGGAGAAAGGATAGTGGGGCTGGCAAGCACAGAATAAACAGGAGAAATCTAGGCTTGGGAAAAGAACAAGAGAACGAGGAGAGGGGCACACACGGGGCAAGAAGTCAGCAGCAAGACACACGAAACAGTGAAAGTAATACATAAAGAACAAGAAAAGAGAGAAAAGCTCCAGTCAATGGGCAGATAAAGAGAACCAGGTTAAAAGAGCGAGCTAGAGATAGGCCTAAGCGAGGCCGAGTACTCATAACTAAGAAGTCTCCGTGTCATGACTTGGGAGCTGGCTGGTGGTACAAATTTGACCCCTGGGACCAGGGTCGCAGAGAGCCAGGTCCAGAGAGTTGTACCTCTGATCCCCACCCCAGGCTATGACAAATCTGTGTCCCCACAACAAATTAGTAACAAAATAGAAAGCGGCTGGGATGCAGCGCAGTGGTGAAATACTTGCCCACTTTATACGGTATCTTAAAACTAATCTCTAGCACAAACACATTTTTCTCTTTGAAAAGAAAAAAAAGCTGAATGTATAATCCATTTCCCTAATTCATAAGGTCGTGAACTTGACCCTCCACCATACACTGACATACATACCATTCTGCTTTTTCTTTTTCTTCTTCATCTAAATAAGAAAATTCTCTCCAAGAATCAAAATTATACCTAATATAGACAGAAAAGAAATCAAGATAGGATTGGAAAAACAAATCCTTTTAAAATTACATTAGATACACACTAATTTTTAAAACCAGTGGTAAACAGTTCCGTTGTCTACAAGGACCCTTTTCTTTTTGCTATTAAACTAAACATTATGTCTACGCACTCAATGTCAACAGCTCCCTGCTCTCCTGTCTCAGGGTTCTTTCTCACTTCCCTAGAATGTTGTCTGTGATTTCCCCGATCTTCGTGTTAATCACTGTCAAGTCGTCTGATGACTACAGCTAAAGGTTATTTTATTTCTGGTTTGTCATCTGAATGGAAAAGCTACTCTGACAAAACTCAATCTTGTTTTCTCAAGTGTCTTTATTTCTGTAAATAATGAACACGCCGGTTAGAGTCACAGCTCAGTGGCTAAGAGTGCTCCCAAAGGACCCAGCTCAGTTCCTAGCACCCTGGAGTGGTGGCTCAGTGGTTAAGAGCGCTCCCAAAGGACCTAACTCAGTTCCTGGCACCCTGGAGTGACAGCTCAGTGGTTAAGAGCGCTCCCAAAGGACCAGTTCAGTTCCTGGCACCCACCCAGCGGCTCACAAGCATGGCCTTCTTTTGGCCTCCATAGGCACCAGGTGCAGACATAAATGCAGCCAAAACACCCACACGAATATTTTTGAAAGACATAAAACAAATAAAATGCACTAAATATTATGTTTACTGAAAATTAGTGAATTATAGGTAAAGAGCATTACCTACTTAAAGAACTCAACTTTTTCTCCACTGAGATAGGGTCTCACTACGTAGCCCTGGCTGGCCTCAAATTCATGGAGATCCACCCGCCTCTGCCTTCCAAGAGGTGGGATTAAAGGCATGTGCCACCACTGCCTGGCTCAATTTACCTTTTTAATGGCAACCAAGTACTTGACATCTAGATTTCAATACATTAATGGAAAACAGTCTAAAAAAAATCACAAAAGACAAATATAGAAGATACAGAGCATTACATGAAAATCTTTATTAACTTCATTGTTCAGTAAAGGTTCAGCTACTCAAATGTGAATGGATGAGCAATCAAGTACTTAAGGAATAGCCTTAAAAATGATACTATCCTACAAACAGTACATTTATTTACTTACCAGAAAGAATAAAATGTATCTACATCTTCAAATGAGGAGTTCATATCACCAAGTTTGGGAACATTTTTTTTATTTGACCATCTGAAATATTAAAACAAAAATCTGACTCAAAGATTTTGAACAAGAAATCAACTTACATCCAGTTCTTTAAAAACAACAGCTTTTACTAATTAATTAATCCCTTCCAACACTCTGCCCTTTAACCTCTACAACCAAGAGGTGCGACCCTCAGAAGTGGTGTTAAGCAGTGCAGGAGAGGGCAGCCCGGGAAATGGTGAGACACAATCCAGCTATCTCCAGTTCCATGCAGTACAGTGACGAAGGAGCTGCCAGGCACGCGGACCCAAGTGGGCAGCTGGTCTCTTCCCGCACTCACTGTTGCCCCTTACAAATGCAGCACAGAAGGAAATGGCAAGCCAGTATGAGACAGTAGTGTAGACGGATTTCCAGCTCAGGAGATGAGGAGGCGACACTAGTCCATTGTGATAAACAACACACGGCGTCGTCTACACCACCTTCAGTCGGAGTCACTGGGCTCAGCCAGCACCGTCACGACCTGAGCAGTCACTGGGAGCATTAGGATTAGCGGAAAGCCTAGAGCTCCAGTACTGGCACCTCTGGCACTGCTCATGCTCTCCGGGTGGCTCCTTGTGCAGTGAAGATGGCCAGAAAATGTGCCAGTTGAGTTGGAACCGAGAACACAGAACCCTACTAACACCACATACTATTTTAAGAATCATATTAATGCAATAAAGTATGTATTAATCTTAAAGATCTAATAATTTACCCTTTGCCAGAGAAGCCTTATGAAAATAAGATGCTCAATGAAAGGACGCGGAGCTGCAGATGCAGCTCAGGGTGGAGCACGTGTGCGGAACGCAACCACGCCCAGGGTTGCAGCTCAGTGTAGAGCACGCGTGCAGCAACCACAAAAAGTAAGGATTAACACCTTTCCTCGACGACTAACACTGACACCGGAGCAGTTTAGGAGCAGAGGAGACGGTGTGCTGTTACCTAAATACCAGCATCACACGCTACTTATTAGGGCAGACTGACTGCTTCTTATTAGGGCTCAGGGTAGCAGAGAAGAAAGGCAGAGAGTCTGCAGACACTCGAGAAAGACAGTGGGAACCCGGGGGAGCATGAAGGCTGGCCATTTGAGCACCGTGACCAGGGTTGCTGCTTTAACTCACCTGGAATTCCTTTCAAACACCGGAGAAAACACTTGGAAGAAATTGTCCTTTGCTTCACTCTTAGAAGGAACTGAGTTGTCAAAAGTAGGATCTACGCTGTTAAACGCCCGTCTCTTCACTGGATCAGACAGCATTTCATAAGCTGAGAACGGAGTAACATGACACCACCATGAGGCTAACATTTTTTTCTACGAGAAAACAAGTATCGCCCTAGGGATGTGGTTCTATAGAGTAGCATGGGCCTGACCACTAAAGACAACAAAACAAGGTGGAAGAAAGAAAACAAAAATATTTTCTGCTAAAAAAGTTATTTTCATATTTCAAATTTTTGAACTTTAGATAGGAGAGGGCTTTATTGAGGCCTAGTCCTAGCATTATGTGACATAAATGATGTAACTCCTCTAAGTAGACAAGCGACAAGACACTATTTTCCCCCTTGGGGGCTCGAACCTAGAGCCTGGTACAAGCTGGAGGAACACCCAGGTCAGGCCATTACAGAACAACTGAGAACAAGACATCCAGCTGGGCAGGTTGGCTCGCCTAGCATCGTACCACTTGAGGGGCCGGAGGTAGGAAACTGCCTTGCATTTAAGGCCAGCCAGGACACAGTGAATTCCAACCAAGCCTGGGCTAAAGTGAGCGAGACCCTGCCTCCCAACAGTCTGTTCCAGGAGGCAGGTGGATGGAGGTATGGGAAGATTAACTAAATCATACCGTTAGATTTCAGACTACCACTGTGTCAGAGTGGCCAGAGACAAGAAATCTGAAGGGTGCACGTATGTGTCACTGTGTGCAAAGGAACGTGCATCATTGTGGGAAGGCACCTTCCTACCATCCCAGCACTGAGGAACCAGGGACAGGAAGAACTAAGTCTGGGGTTAGTCTGGGCTGCATACAGTAACTAAAAACAAAAGCACTACAAACTATAAAATTACACATAAGGAAACAGAGTTGGAAATGCTATCTGTCCTGATTTGCATAATGGGTCACAGCTGTAAGTAACTGTGCGATCTATTATATGACCAACTTATTTATTTTATGTGGTGTTGGGGGCTGTGCAACTTATACATGCCAGGCAAACGTTCTGCTACTTAACGTTACCTCTATCTAAATCCATTTATAATTAGTAAAGCCTCCAAATAACAGATCAGTCACACAACAATCTAAAATGGTGAAAGAGCTTAGAAATGCACCAGCAAACCCAGCACTCACACCAGGGCCCACAGTGCAGGCCTGCAGAGTCCAGCGACCAGGAAGGGAGAGAGGCAGGATTGGAAACTCAAGCCCTGCCCGTATTAAAGCGACTTCAAGGCCAGCTGGGGAATTTAGTAAAATCCAGTCTTCTTAAAAAAAGAAAGAAAAAAAAAGTGCATGTGTGTATGTGTGAGAGAGAGGGAGGGAGGGAGGAAGGGGGCAGCACAGGGCTGTAGTTCAGTGGTAGAGTGGTTTGATGCCTAGCACTACACAAACATACCAATACATGATTGTACATGTATAGGTAGGTATGTATATACAAACATACTTATACGATTAACTACCGGATGTGCAATGAGTGTGATAAGAATCACCTCAGAGTTGGGCTCAGCAATACATGCTTGCAATCCCAGCAATAAGAGGCTGAGGGAGGAAGATGGAGAATTTAAGGCCAGCCTTGGCTAGAGTAAGGCCTACCTTAGAACAAAGCAAAGCCCGTCCCTGGACCCTGCTAAGATGCAGACTGCACCAGCAGGCCTGGGGCAGGGCCTGAGCGTCTGCAGTTCCAGGACTGCTAGTGCTGGGGTTGGAGTCAAGGCCCTTGGTTCTCCCTGTGCAGAAGCTCTAGGGAAACAGTAGCAGTCACAGGCACCTCTGCAAGGCTGCGACGTTAGAAGGTAGTGTGTCTAGACACACTCTGTCCCCTCAGCAGCAGACACCGCCGGCTCTAAGAGACCCCTGTGATGAGCCGTTCTTACCTTTAGTTATACAAGTGAAGTAGTCATTGTCTCCCTCTTTGATTGGTTCCCCAGCTGCTTTCCGTTTGTCTGGGTGATGTTTTAGGACCATTGCTTTATCTGCAGAACCAATTAGATATCACTGATTTTAGGGGTAATTCTTTAGTAATTTGACTTTTTTTCCCTCTAATTTTCCAGTCAAAATTTTTTGACATTTTCAAATCCACTGTACATCATAATCTCAACTAAAATAACCGTGTATGACCTTTTTTCTGTTTTTTTTTTTTTTGAGACAGTTTCTCTGTGTAGTCCTGGCACTAGCTCTTGTAGACCAGGCTGGCCTCAAACTCACAGAGGTCAGCCTGCCTCTGCCTCCTCAGTACTGGAATTAGAGGCATGCGCCACCACCTCCCAGCTCAGCTTATAATTTTTATCCTTTACTATTTTCCTCCTCTAAATCTCATCGTGGGGATATCATCTTGTTTATTTCTTTCCTCCACTTTACTTAGTGATACCCTCCAAACAATGTAAACAAAGTAGCACTCTTCTTATATTTTTTAAAACAATATCATATGTTCAGGCAATGAACTTGCTCAGTTCTAGTTTTCTATCTTTTAAGCTTTATAGCAATGATTCTACTTTAAAAAAGGAATCTGGTCATTTTCTGGGAACCCAGAGATGGACTTGCCTGAAGAATCAATCTGGCCAGTGTTTAATTAAAGCTTGCTTCAAATTTGGCAAGGGGGAAAAAAGACATCCATTAATACAGTTTTCATATTTCCAATGTGACTGTTTCTTTAGGTTGTTGGAATCTCATCTATTTCATTCAACCGAGATAAATTTTCAGCAGTAAATTCTAAGGTTTAGGTGTGCAGTTGCCACAGCAAACACTCGAAGAGACCGAGAGGCCACCTGGTCACACATTTACTCCCCAGGCCACCTTTCCTGGGCAGCTCTCATCCCCACTAAACTGGACAGCAGCTGCAGACTTGCGTCCCCACAGGCTGCCTTTCTGTGCTTTGGAACCTTATATAGACATACATATGCAGGTCTTCGAGCCTGGCTTCTTTCCTCAATATTGTGGTTTGAGATTCATCCATATTTCAGGAAGGTGTCCTGGTAGTTTGTTCTTATTTTGTATTGCTGAATAGCATTTGGCTGACTAAAATACACTGATTTGTGTATTATTTTCCTGTTAGTGAACATTTAAGCGGTTTCCCATTTGTGGACAATCTAATAACATTGTACACACATTTCTCTAGAAACCATCTCATGGGCACTCCCAATCTGGCTGTTCCTATGTATTCTGAATGTACACACATTTCCCTAGAAACCATCTCATGGGCACACCCAATCTGTATGTATTCTGAATGTACAGGGTTCAGCACTGGGAGAGATTTGCTTTCTGATGGCCAAGACTTCCTTTCAGCTTGGATATAGTAGCCATTTCCCCAACAGTGCTGGCAAAGAGGCATCTTACTGTACCTAGTTCAAGTAGAAAGTAGTAAAGATTATTATGTGGGTCACAGAAACCCTAAAAGCCTATGAACTAAGCTATCTTGGAGCCCAAGAGTCAGATAACACGAGACAATTCAGCAGGTCATGAAGCTGAATACTGTTTCTGACAAGCGCTGGTCTCACACTGCTGTTCACGCAGCGAATGGCTTCTCTTCCCCTCTCCTCTGTCCTGGCCAGCACGAGAGTATATGTAGTTTAACTCAGGCTGTTCTGTGACACATGTGCTTATTAGTAAATCTATGTCACAGGCTGCACCAGCCAGTCTGCAGACATAAACACTGTCAGGTGTGTGGTGGCGCACACCTGTAATCCCAGCACTGGGCAGGAGGAGCACAGACTTGAGGCTAATGTGGTCATGAAATACTGTATTAAGCAAAAACAGGGTTGGAGAGATGGCTTAGCTGCAAAGGGCCTGAGTTTGATTTGTAGCAACCACAATGGATAGCTTACAGCTTCCTGTAACTCCATCTCCAGGAGACCTGGTCATCTCTTCTATCCTCTGAGGATGCCTGCCTCATGTGTACATACCCGCATACAGATACACATCTAAGTTTTAAAATTAAAGTCTTTTTAGAAAGAAAACTAAGATAGGCATAATTTTTAAACTAGACCCAAGCACGGTGCTGTATAGCCGTAACTTCTGAAATCCCAGCACTCGGAAGGCAGGTGCAGGATATAAGGTATGAGGTAGCAACACCCTAAAGCCTCAAAGCAAAACTGAACTAGACGTGAAACTCAGTGGCAGAGAGTTGGCCTGTGACTTAAGGCCTCAGGTTTGTTTCCCAGCCACCACCAAAACTCTAAACAAATAAGAAAACAAAACGGTCCCCGGTGCACAACTATTGTTTGTTACAGAGATTCTGAGCCCTTCCTTCAGGATCTTCTTCTGAGAACACTCAAGGTCTCCACCACCTTCCTTTCCTAAGGCAGGGTCTCATGTACATGGTTGCTCTGCTTCTGAGTTTGGGGTCACATTTCCTGTATTAAATATTTGACTATTTCAAAACCAGTACTTACGAGCTGCTTTGATCTGCCTCTGTGTGGCTTTGTATCTGATGTGGCCCAGTCCAAGAACTGCATAATGATCTTGATTCTGATGAACACACAAAACGGGGTTAAAGCTGAGTGGAGGACATTTAACCCTTTGTGTTCTGTTACCATAAAAACTATTTCCAAAGTGAGACTTCTGGGCTGGAACCACAGGGCACCTGCTTAGCAGATACAGCCTGAGCTCAATCTCTTCACATTGCTAACAAATGAGCAAAACAAAGGAAAGCAGAACTTCCGGAGTAGAAGCCGGTGAGGCTCTGTATAAAACAGGCTCTGCAGCCATGTACACAGGGAGAGGTGGACGACTGTACAGCCTTCCTGGTGCTTTACACAGAAGCCTAGCGAATGGATGCCAGAGATTTTCTGAGATTGAAAAAACAAAACAAACCCAAGTAATGGTTGCGCACACCCTTAATCCCAGCACTTGGGAGGCAGAGGCAAGCGAATCTCTGTTGAGCCTGAGGCCAGCCCGGCCAGGAAACCACATCTTGAAACAACAACAAACCAAACAAGAACAAGCAAGCAGACCGATAACACCTAGCATCCTCTAAATATATTTCTAAAGAATCCTGTCTCTATTAAAACCTGAATTTTATACCCTTCCCTCCTTAAATCTAGTTCAGCTAGAATATACAGGAGAGAATGACAATTGACCCAGCAAGCTGAGCCAATGAATAATGATTGCACAGAACCAGGAAATAGGAGCATGTTGTGTGAAAATTTTGAGACTTGTGGAATGTGTTCTTCAGTTAACATCCTGGTGAATTTACAAGTTGAGGAAGCAACAGTAGTAAGGCCACACTAATCCAAACTGTCCACTTTGTCTTGGAGAAAGAGCCGGCTCTCACATGAAGAAGAGAAGGTGAGGGCACAGAGCCTGGACTCAAATAGTCAAACAGCTCACTGGGGATGGCGCTACCCGAGCCTATGGTCCTAGAGGATAGAAGAAAGCAGGCTGAGCTGGACAGTTGGGTGCACACCTTTAATTCTAGCCCCTGGGAGGCAGATGCAGGCAGATCTCAGTGAGTTCGAGGTCAGCCTGGTCTACAAAGCAAGTTCCAGGACTGTTCTACAGAGAAAATGGGTCTTGAAAATACAAGCAAACAAACAAACAAAAAGCAAGCTGAGCAAGACAACTTTCCTAAAATTTGGCCACAAAACTGCGTACAAAGTCCTTCAGCCTGCATCCCAACACGGGGTCCTGTTTAGTGTACTCTACCAAACTCCTTCCTGCCGTCAGTGTGTCCCCTCTTCCTCAAATCCTGACTACATGTGTTTCAAATTGTTACCAACAGGCCTAGCTTGTGAGCAAGCCTTGTAGCAGAAAGTTATTTACTACTTATATCAGAAATGAGTGCTTGTGTGTGTGGGGGAGGCCAAAGGACAACCTCGGGCTAAACTTCATGTATGGTCCACCTTTCTTTCCCTCGCCTGGAGCTCACTAGTATCTAGGCTGCTGGGCCGTGAGCACCTCACACCTGCTTCTTCCACCTCAGTGCTGGGATTATGCAATGCACTCTGATCAAACCCTCACACCCCACTCTTTCTCATCCCCAAACTTCTTTTAAGAGTGGGTTCTGGGGACTTAACCAAGGTTGGCTTGCAAATGCTTCACTGACTACGGTCAGTGCTATTCCAAGTCTGGGCTCAGCAGTAACAGTGCTTATGGAAGTCTATCATGAACTGCCTTAGAAAACAGTGCAGAACGGGAAGACGGGGAACGTGGCCTATGTCTGGATGCTTCCCTCTCGAAAGTGCGGCACAGCCAATACCTTCCAGTCTTTGGGGTCCAGTGTCTTCAGCATGGGGAACTCCTCCAAGTACAACTCCTCATCTTCCGACTCCTCTGACAGCTCCTTCTTATCCTCCAGTTCCTGAAAGGAGGTAGAGGCATTTCTGTTTCTCCTCTTGACAAACGCTTCAAACCACCTTCCCACGGGTTCAACTTGACAGAGTGCAGAGGCTGTGAGGGAAAAGCAGACGTCAACCTTTGCAAGGAACACCTCTATTTCAAGGTAACGACTTCCTAGGACGAGCAAAAAAATGACGCCAGGATATAACTTTCAAACCATCAACTATAAAAATAATTGCAGAATCCAGGTGCATTATGGGTAGCAAATTATACTTGGTAACATTAATTATTCCAGCAACCTCTTCCAGTTAACAATCCATTAAGGGTGATGACCTGAGTTCAAAGCCCAGAAGTCTCACAAAAGTGGACGAGGACAGGCTCCATAAGTGTTCCTTTGACCTCTGCATGCATGCTACAGCACTCAAAAACACTCCCATTTTTTTAAAGCAAAAGAAAAATTCAGCAACTAATCAATATTTTCCTGAGGATGTGGGAAAGGAAGGTGAGGAACCAATAATAGTAATAAAACAACAAATGGTAAAATGCCACCAGGAACTAGCTTCAAAAGAAAAATAAAGCAAAAGCAGATACTCAAGTGATCTTAATTATTAATGGTTTAGTTATTAAAATGGCCAATAGTCCTAAGGATTCCCTAGGGCCAGCTGCTCAAACAGACAATTTTCCAAGCCATGCTGGGGACTTATTGCATCTAGGGCTTAGTGATGCTGGCTAGATGTGAACCCCAAATCCCTGGGTTTTACTCTAGGACCACGAGTTTCTTGAAATGTAAGATTGAAATAATACCCCTCTCATTCAGTTCCTAGAATATTTTAATGCAGTTTAAAAACTACAAACTGTTGTAGAGAAGGCATTACAGAATAAATCACTGCACATCTATCTGTATAGCAGAAACTGAAATATGGTAATCTGGGTCAGGAAAAAGGTGAGATCATAATTTTAATTTCATAAGAAATCAAAGTGCTTTTTCTTGCTGTACGGTTTGGGGGCAACATTTTCTAAGAACGTTTCTCGCATTTTAATTGGCTCATGATATTACGATTTCCTCCACCTAATAAAGAGGATTCAAACACTAAAATGAACCAGCTAAGTGACAGGGGCGTGGCTTTGAGCCTTTGGAGTCCCTCTCTCTAGTATAGGATTACACCGGGACACACAGACGCAACACGTGCCGTGGGAAACATTTAAAACTCACATTCAACAAGTGCCCAGGGTAAAGTGGCTACAGAAATGAGCGTCGATCTCTAAAATCGGAGCTCCAACATTTGCAATACCTCCCAGCGTGCCGGGTATAAACCAAAACACCCACAACAGGTCAACCGCTCTTTCAATCTTTCCTCCGAATACTCCAGGCTTTCCAGGGGCACCCGAAAGGGGCTTCCACGGGGATAAAGAAGCTGTCTGAGTCCGAACACATAAAACACAGAGCCGGGAGCAAAGGCAGAGGTGAAAGCGGCCACTCGGCTTTGGACAACCCCGGCACGTGGATGCGTGCAGCGGGGTCTCTCCGCCGCGGGGTGCTTTAGGGGACCTTTCAGGGAGTCGGGGGGCTCGGTCCTCAATCGCTCAGCCCGCTCGTGAGTCAGCGGCCCCGAGAGGAAGGAGGAACCACAGGTGCAGAGAGAGGACGCCCCCACCCTCCCGTTAATAAACCGGGGACTCCTCAAATCACAGC
>LOEQ01003861.1:97457-112238 GCA_001685075.1 Bramus lutescens
CCGCCCGTCTCTTCCTCACTCACTTCAGGCTCTGGAAGCTTCTTTTGATCACCGATTTTTTTTAAGTGTTTTAATTTTTTTGTATCGAATAGTTTGCCAGGCGTTTGACGCTCCATACCCAGCGTGGCCTTGCAGGCCTGCAAAAAGTGACCAGCCTGGTGGGGTTGAGTTCTTCCTCCCGGCCCCTCCTGTCCACCCCAGGTGTGGCGGCAACCCTGGAAGGCGATGGCTCGAAACTCGAGTCAGAAGAGGTCAAGTCTCGCATCCTTTCCCCAGATTCCAGCTAGTGCCGGTTCCAGTCGTTGTACGTTTTTTCTAGGCATTTTTAATACATATGGAAACAAGACTCTGTGTGTGTGTATCTATCATAATCTATCCTGCTGTGTATTAGCATCTTGCATTTAGCGATTTCATGATAGCAAGTGCTTGTGTCTGTGCAAAATGTCCCATATTATGGCTGCACAAATTGATGGAGAATTCGGATGTTCCCATGTACAAATGATCGTGTCCTAAAACTTAGCACATGGAAGTTGCAGACTAAGTTCTAGAAGCAGGGTTGCCAAAATTGCTCCCCATAGAGACTAGACTTGTTGACATTTTTTTCATTCAGTGCGTGAGATGTGGTCACCGTTTTTAGATATAGTTTCTTCTATTTTTTCTAGTGTAATCTTGATGCTTTACTTTTACTTCTTTACCCTAAAGACAACTACTTTTAAGTGTGGTGTCTCAGTCTTCCCCTTCATAACAAACTCGACCTCTCCTTTACCTTTTATGTCTATTCCCAAGAGAAAGCTTCTTGTTTTTCTTCTTTTTTAAAATCTTCGCTCATTCTGCCCCCCCCCAAAAGTGTTTTACACCGTTGAAAGTTTCTCAGGACCTATTGGAAAGCTTTCTGAAAGTTTGTATTTCATCTCTTTATTGTAACCTATGTCTTTCTCTGGAAATATTATTTCATAAGTATTAATAAGATTATTTTGGAGCTTAAATGTGATATAAACGCATATCTTCTATGACCCTTACAGAAACATTGCATCGGGAAAGTTCTCTGTGTGTTAGATGATGAAATAAATGCTAGAGGAATGAAATAGTTTTCCTAAGGTAACTTACAGATAGGTGACTGTTTTATTGAAGCCTCCCCCAGAGGTTGCTGCATTTTTAAGCCCCCCTTTTTTTTGGCCCCTGTTTTGGGTCTGCGGCATCATTTTGAGTGTTGTCTGCAGTTGGGGCTCCCTGGGATCGCTCCAGTTCTGGGGATTTTAACCCCCATCTGAGTCTCAGAAGGGGGTGACTAGTAGACTCCATTCTCACTTCAAACATGGCAAATTTCTCTCCCTTTTTTAACCTTGAAAATTTCATTGTTTCGTGTCTTTTTCTGCACGTAGGCTGTCAACATTGTTCAACCACTTTAACCTTGTTGGTCAGGTTACTCCAAGTTTTCAACCACCTGGCCCCTTGCTGCTGGTTGTTGTCTTGTGAATGCGGACCCCACTTTGCTAGCCAGAGTGGTCTCCATCAAGCCTCTTGCCTTTGCTTCAAGCCCTCAGCCTGGGTTCCTGCCTAATGACTTTCCTCTCTTCCCCAGGAGTTCTCTTCCATGTTATCCTTCTTTCAGTTATGCCTTGAGAACTCAAACACAGATTCTTTCACACCTAACCTCATCTCTGTTCCTGGTGTATTTCTCCCCTGGGACTTTGTGTTGGTACAGAATTTTCTCCTTTTGTTCCTGTAATTAATGTTTGTCTTAAAAACATGCATTTGAGGCCAGACAGTGATGTAATTAATGTCTACTTTGTCTTAAAAACATACAGTTGAGGACAGAAGTGGTGGCGCACGCCTTTAGTCCCAACACTCAGGAGGCAGAGGCAAGTAGTTCTCTGAGTTCAAGGCCAGCCTGGTCTACAGAGCAAGTTCCAGGACTACATAGGGAAACTCTGTCTCAATAAACCAAAACCAAACAAAAAAGTTGAGAGTGTGTTTTCTGTTTCATTGTCTCTTTTCCCATCCCTCCCTCTTTCTTCCCTTTCCTTCTCCCTCCTTCCCTCCCCCACTCTTTTTCTTTTTTCTCTTTTTATTGCCTAGCTGGCTGAAAGGATAAGCTTGGAAATAGAAGGAGCTAGATTAACTCTTGGCATAGTTCTTACTGATTGGCTCCAACGTAGTTTGGCAATAATGGTATTTGTGGGATGGAATAGCATATCCATAGTACACAGTACGTTTATATTTAATCTCTGTCTCCTATACAGTGACTCTTTGGTCTGTTGTCCTGACTGTATGCTGCTTTACTAGGTGACCCTGGGCCTTGCTAACCTTTCTGAGGTGACCGTCATTGCTTACTGTCCCTTTTGCTGTTTCTTTTTCCTTCTTTGTGTCCTGTAATAGTTTCTCTGAAATTTTCTTTCTGGTGATTTCATCTGTTTGCATCTTGAACTATCTCTTCTCAAATGTAATTCTCAGCTAACCTTTTTTTCTTCTTCTCCAGTTTCTAAAGGTTTGTTGTGGGTGGTGGCCAGCAGGGTATGATGAGTCCTGCTTGGCCGCCGCTTTCCTTGTGGCCACTCTTGCTATTTTCCTCTTGGTCCATCTCTTCCTTCTTGATGAACTTGAGCTCCGCTTGTTCTTGGACACCTTGAGAAACAGCATTTGTAATGGCACACACCTCCTGGACCATATTTTCAAAGAATTTGGTATGTTTAGTGAGGCATAAACACCTGTGGCCTTTGTTGAGACCCATGGCAGCCAAGACTGGAAAGACAGTTAATTGTTTTGACTTCATGTTGGTGCTAAAACTCTGTCTGATTTCTCTGCCTTATGGGTTGCCACATTGGAATGTGCTGGTGTTTTAAGGATTCTTAGGACTACCATTAGATTCTAAAGTTTGTAGGACATATTGTGGAACTTTATTGTGGTAAAAGATACAAAGCAAAATCTGAAAGGACAAAAGGGACAGAGGACATGAGGTGACGTCCAGGGGAACAGGAAGAATTGCAGATGCTCCTGGTTGTCTTGACAAGATATGACAGCATGATTAAAATAATTGCCAGTCAGGGAAGATTGTTGGGGACTTGGTGTCAGTGCCCAGTTTGTTCTTACTGTGGGGTGGATAGATAGGCAGGCTTTGCCTAGCACTTAACAAGATTCCAGGCTCTCAGAAGGAAGTTGGTATTCTGCATAGACTGTTATTTGTGCAAATAGTCTGCACAGTGAACCACTCTGTCAGAAGTGATGTTACTGGCTTGAGGCTGGAATTCAGGTCTGTCAGGCTGGTGGTAGCTGAGCTTCTTGGACTGTGCTGCACTGTCTCCTACAGCCATGTCACCTGTGAGAGACTCAGGGCAGGAGGGGAGGGCTCTCTGTTCGTGCTCTTGAATGCCCACAGAAGCACGTGACTTGACTTGAGAATCATAATTAGATGTTAGTTACAATGCACACTGATCCATTAAAGAAGTGTAGACTATGTATCATTTACAGAAAGAATACAAATCACTTTTATACCAGACAATCACTGATAACATTTAGCTAATGACTACCTAAGACTCCTCTGGATAACAGTCCTGGTTGTCCTGGAACTCGCCTTGTAGAGACCAGGCTGGCCTCAAACTCACTGAGATCTGCCTGCTTATGCCTCCCAAGTGCTGGGATTAAAAGTGTCCACTACCACTGACTGGCTGGCTGCTTTGTATTTCATTGTTTGGCTATAGCATGCTTATTTAAGTGCCATAATGGGTATGTTTTATATGTGCAGTACAGAAAGTGTATAAAATAGTGATCGAGCGTGTAGGAACTCAGACAGAACACTTGGATTTGAACAGGAAAGATGACCCGCTGCCCTCTCTTGTTGAACCCCATGTCATGTATTATTTGTTTTGTTCTAGCTCTGGACGAAGGGGATATTGCCTTACTGAAAACTTACGTAAGTCTTTTTAAATGACTACAGAAACTAGATGTTTTGTGTTTAAACAAGAATTGTTTTTATTTTGTTTTTCTGAACTGATTAGAAGGGCATGTCAGAGAGTTCATACTAAGAGGAGGTTACCTGCCCCAGTTCTGTCTGGGTGACCACAATGGGTTGGGTCTGCAGCATCTTAACTGCTCCTGATCTGTACACGGCCCCTGAGAGTGGGTGGTGGTGTGTCGGAGATGTTTGGAGTGGCTTGTGCAAATGTTAGTGTATTTAAAATATACGGCAAAATTAGATTTGAATGGAAAATTTAAGTGCTTAGACATATGCTACTTCAGCTGGGTGTGGTGGCTCACACCTTTTGCCCAGCACTCAGCATTATCACAAGTGTGAGGCCAGCTTGGTGCAGATCACGTACAGGTCAGAAAATGCAGAACTGCCGTAGGACATGTCTAGAAAGGTCTCCCTCCTTTCACTGCCCAGCCCTGACACAGCAAGGCTAGTAGACTGTTGCCATAGAGAGTTGTGTCTGGGATTTCCTGAGTATTGATGTTCAGATGGTCTAACTAAACTGGTCTTTGCCACCCAGGGCCAGAGCACGTACTCTAGACAGATCAAGCAGGTTGAGGATGACATTCAACAACTTCTCAAAAAAATTAATGAGCTCACTGGTACGTATCCATTCCTACCTCCTTTCTTTAAATGAATTGTTGCTTGCGCTGTAAGATTTTAAATACAAATTTGAAGTAAAATCGTAAGTTATAGAAATGTTTAAAAAAAACCTTAAATGTTAAATGACCTCATTTAACACTCTCCTTTCCTATATACTTTTCCAACTGTGTTTAATCCTCGTGCAGTTAGGTAGCATCCTTTACACAAGTAGTATTTCTGTTGGTCAAAGCCTAGTTCAGTAAACTCTAATATATCAAAATTTTAAATTGAATAAAAACACAATGTTATTCAGTATGGCTATTGCCTGATTGTTGGCACTTCGAAATTTAAATAGTGAAGTCCTTTAATACCAAAAAAATAAAAAAAGTCAAGTATACATGACTTTGATTTTGGCTTTGATTGCTTTAGGACAGTGGTTTGGGTAGAGTCTATAGGGTAATGATTCTGTCTGGGTAGAGGCTATAGAGTAATGATTCAGTCTGAAGGCATTCCGCAGTACTTGGAGGCAACTTGATCCCTGTGATGTGCAGAAAGCAGGTACTGGTGGTATGTATGTCTAGAAGCCAGGATGCTGCTAAGCATCCCACAGAGTATAAGGACAGAACTTGGAAAAGGAGTTATTCAACCTGGAATGCCAGTAGTGCTGGGGTAGAGAAAGTTAGCACTACATCTTGCTGAATTTTCTCATCTTTCTCTTTGTAGGTATTAAAGAGTCCGACACTGGCCTGGCTCCACCAGCCCTCTGGGATCTGGCTGCAGATAAACAGACACTTCAGAGTGAGCAGCCGCTGCAGGTAGCGAGGTATGTCAGCGCTCTGTGGTATTTATTGCCAAGCACATTTAGAGTTTCGGGCTAATGCAGTAGTTTAAATCCGTTTGTTTGTTTGTTTGTTTCACATTTCATAAATAAAATTTTCTACAAATATGTGGGGTTAACATTCTGTGCCTTAAGTAGTTATTAAGAATCCTCAGAAAGTACAGAGCACAGTATGAAAACCCCAGTTCTCATGTTGTAGTGATTCTTACCCGTTTCGTATCGCCTCCTGTACGTCTGCATGCATAGAAATAAATATGGAATCCTTAAAAAATTTTATTACATTTATTTACTCACGTGTGCACAGCATGGGTGAGGGTCAGAAGACAACTTTCGTGGTCCTTTCCTTGGCCATGTGGAGTCCAGGGAGCAAACTCAGGACTTCAGATTTGATGGGAAGCCCCTTTGTGTGCTGAGCCATCTTACCAGCCCCTTGAGGTTTCTATTAAAGATATAGCTGTAGTAGTAAGGAGGCTGCTCGTTCATTCCCGGCTGCCCAGACCCATAGAAACTATGTTATTTGCAATACTGTTTGGCCAATGGCTTCAGCATATTGCTAGGTAGCTCTGACATCAAGAATTAATCCATTTTCCATTATTTTATATTTTACCATGAGGCTAGTGACCTACTAGCAAGGTTCCAGCTGGCAGCTACATGGCGTCTCACTGCCTTCTTTCCCCCAGCATTCGGTTTACTTTTCCCCACCTCGCTCTGTTCTGCCCCGCTATAGGCCCAAAGCAGTTTCTCTATTCATTAGCCAATAAAAGCAACACATCTACAGAAGGACCTCCCACATCGCATAACTACCTTGTTTGGAAATTTTGTTTGCTTTTAGCAAAGGTATACCTCTTTACTTCCTTTTAGTTTTTAAAGAAAATTTGATCAGTTTAAGTTGTAAGCTGTTCCAGCCAAAGTTTCTGAAGATTTACTTCTTTTTTTAAAGATAGGATTTCACTCTGTAGCCTAGGTTGATCTCAGACTTGCAGTGATCTTCTTGCCTCTGCCTCCCAAGTGTGAGATTACAGTGTGGAAAAACCTCCTCCAGCCTTCTTTTTAAATCGTGACGTAGTCCTGGCACCAGGAGGCCACATCAGGGTGGACCACGCGTTTACTGTCCAGCTCAGCTGTGTGTTAGACCAAATACCCAAATACCAACATCTACCCCTGTCTGTGGAGCAGCAGGCCTGTCAGCTTCTCCCTTAGAAGACCTGTGCTGGCGACAGAAAACGGCGCTGCACGCACAAAGCGCTCCCACCCTCAGCCCGTATGCACTCTGGGGCTCTCTTGTACTCTCTGTATTTGTTGCTGCGGCTTATGCAATAGCTGCTTAATATGAATTCTATATTCTGTTTTCTGTCTTATTAGATACTTTGACACACATGGTATTATATATTAACTTCTACCAGAGCTCTTAGAGAGTGAATGGTTTCACATTAAAAATAACAACCAAAATGGATTGAAAATGTGAACCCAAGAAAAAAATGAAAACACATGAATTACTGAATTTGCTATAAGACACATGGCTATATTCTTAATAAAGAAGATAGTCACCTAAGACGAAAAGTGTCCCTGATATTAAAGGGACGTGAAAAGCAAAGTCAAGCTGGGAAACCATTAAGGAAACTTATGGGTTTAGTCCTCCTGGGGAAGGGTATTATCTGAAGTTTCTCTGGCTCGGCTGAGGTTGAGTGTCCTGTTGGGGCTGAGCCCAGGAGGATCTTGAGCAGTGGCCCAGTTTCGGCAGCTGTGGTCTACACTTGCTCTGTGCAACACCGTGTGCCCGGGGCTCCTTGCTAGTGGTTTGGATTTCTTCTCTCATGAAGCCTCTTGCTGTGCTAGGTGTACGAAGATAATCAATGCTGATTCAGAGGACCCCAAATACATTATCAATGTGAAGCAGTTTGCCAAGTTTGTGGTGGATCTCAGTGATCAGGTGGCGCCTACTGACATTGAGGAAGGGATGAGAGTTGGGTAAGTTCTCACTGTGGCTTTCTTGTGAATGAGTGTGCAGAATGCCGTGCAGTGTGAGGGGTTGATTAGCATACCTCACGATGTTCTCTGCGAGCTCCCTGACTTACACCAGCGTAGCCTTCCCATTCCCACGTGGCTTCTTTATGTGTCCTAATTAAAGACTTGCAGCTAAGGTAGAGGCAGTACATGCTTGAGAACAGTTACTGAGGATTAACTGGGATACATAATAATTTAGTCTTCTTAACTTCTGGGACTCTTTCTCTTTTGCTTACCTATCATATGATTTTCAAGATAAATACTAGCCAGAAAAAGTCCTCTGAAAATTTAAAGAGCATCTATTGTTTTTTTTTTAATTTTTTTATTTTCACTTTCTTAGTGTGGACAGAAATAAATACCAAATTCACATTCCACTACCTCCTAAGATTGACCCAACAGTTACCATGATGCAGGTAAGAAACATGGGGAAAGCGAGTCACATTCTTTAATATAATTGCGAGCCAGGCATAGTGACTCATATCCATAATCCCGTCATTTGGGAGGCTTAGACAGAAGGATTGCCATGAATTAAAGCCTTTGAAGCTAGCCTGAGCTACAACGCAGAAGCCTATCTCATAAAATAAACAGAAACCCAAAGAAAACAACAACAGCTGCATCTCTTCCTAAAAAGTTTGAAGCCTTTAAGCAGCTAATGCACCAAAAAGTTACCAGAGATTAAAAAATATTTGGGAAGTCTTTACGGTATTTGTCACTTGCTATTGTCAGAATATGTAGCTCAACAGACAGTTCTGGGACCCTGGGATCTGTTACTGTCCTGACCTAGAGCAGCTCTAACTGCCTTCCTGTGCGCGTGCTTGTTACACCTGGTTCCTGGGAGAATCCGGCGCTCTGACGGGCTGTGTCCTCTTCCTCAGGTGGAGGAGAAGCCTGACGTCACTTACAGCGATGTTGGTGGCTGCAAGGAGCAGATTGAGAAGCTGCGAGAAGTGGTTGAAACCCCTCTGCTGCATGTAAGTGACCGGGTGGCGAAGACACAGAGAGCTGGTGTGCAGTGAGTGCTATGCAGCGAACACATCACGCAGGACTCACACTTATACATCACTCGACCAGTGCAGTGAGCACTAACATCGCTGTGTAGTGTGTCCTGAGTGTGAAGACACAGTGAACTYGTGTCCAGTGAGCGCTAACGTCGCTTGTGTAGGGCGTCCTGAGTGTGAATATGTAGTGAACTGGTGTCCGGTGAGCGCTAACGTCGCTTGTGTAGTGCGTCCTGAGTGTGAATATGTAGTGAGCTGGTGTGCGGTGAGCACTAATGTCGCTTGTGTAGTGCGTCCTGAGTGTGAATACGTAGTGAGCTGGTGTGCGGTGAGCACTAACATCGCTGTGTAGTGTGTCCTGAGTGTGAATACGTAGTGAGCTGGTGTGCGGTGAGCACTAACGTCGCTTGTGTAGTGTGTCCTAAGTGTGAATACATAGTGAGCTGGTGTGTGGTGAGCGCTAACGTTGCTTGTGTAGTGTGTCCTGAGTGTGAAGACACAGTGAACTGGTGTCCGGTGAGCGCCAACGTCGCTTGTGTAGTGCATAGCTTTTCAAGCGTTTTATTAATGAAAACTTTTGATAGGGTGGAGGTGTGGAAAATGGTTCAATTTCAGGAGAGCACACAGGAATTGAGTGGCCAGGTGTATTTAAAAGACAGATCTGCTACTTAGATTGATAAAGGAAATTAGGGGTTAGCCTGTTAAGTTATTGTTGAGTTATAGATAATTACTGTTATTGTAGAAGAAACAGGTAGATCTTGGAGGATAATGGAACACACAGGATCAAATAATGGAATTTTTAAGCACTGTAATTTTTTAAAGTGAAAATACTATTTTTATATCATTTTATATTTTTATTATGAGAAGTGGTAAGTGTAAAATTTGTGTCTCGTCACAGCCAGAGAGATTTGTTAACCTTGGGATTGAGCCTCCAAAAGGTGTGCTGCTGTTTGGTCCCCCGGGCACAGGCAAGACGCTCTGTGCTAGGGCCGTTGCTAACAGGACCGACGCTTGCTTCATTCGAGTTATCGGGTCTGAGCTCGTGCAGAAATACGTCGGAGAGGTAAGTGAACTTGTCAAAATTAAAGCATTCATTGCTCTGTGAAAGATTTGTGATAAATGCATAAGATTAGAAAATAATTGCAAATAAGCTGCCATTTGAAATTCTGATCAACATATTTCCTCCCAGAAGAACAGCATTTAGTGCCGTTTGTGTGTGCGAGGAAAAAACCCCAGGAGTGCTGGGTAAATGAAAATTTCTCTCAGGGACAGTAGCCAAAGGTTTAGTGAGAAATAGAAAACATGGATTGTCTGTGTGGCGGGGCTTGGGTGTCTACACACACACAGTAGAAAACATGGATTGTCTGTATGTGTGGGCTTGGGTGTCTACACACACAATAGAAACATGGATTGTCTGGGGGAGCTTGGGTGTCTACACACACACAATAGAAACATGGACTGTCTGTATGTGTGGGCTTGGGTGTCTACACACACACATAGTAGAAAACGTGGATTGTCTGTATGTGTGGGCTTGGGTGTCTACACACACAAAGTAGAAAACATGGACTGTCTGTATGTGTGGGCTTGGGTGTCTACACACACAAGCACAAAAGTGTTAGCTAAGAACATACATTTAGGTTAAAGGCTAGGGTTGCATATATGATATCTAAAACATACCGTTTAGTATACTTAAGGATTGCCAAAAGGGCTACATGACTTAGTATTTTAATTTTAATATTTAGATCAAAGCTTAATCAGATTCAATGATCAGTAATTCCAAGTGACAGACAGATCAAGTACTTTGATTTCCTCAAGTTTTGCTCATCATACTTCACTTAAGAATGCTAACATGCAAAATAAAAAAAATTTAAAAAGTGATCACTTCTCATCGTAACCTTTGTGCTATCAAATAGCTAGAGAGTCAGGAAGATGGTGTGGTACTGTGTTTGGGATTTCATTTGATAATACAGGTAGGAGACTTTAGTCTTTTTGTTTGTTTGATTATATTTTTATTTATTTATTTATTTTTGAGATAGGGTTTCTCTGTGTATCCCTGGCATCCTGGAACTCTGTAGACCAGTCTGGCCTCGAACTCAGAAATCTGCCTGCCTCTGCCTCCCAGGTGCTGAGATTAAAGGTGTGCGCTACCACCGCCTGGCTCAAACATCAGTCTTTTAAAAAAAAGCTTAAGTGCCAATGGTTGAGAATGCTGTTAGAAAAAGTGTTTAAAACTGTGCAGTATAGTTTATTTATTGTGCTTGAAAAGATTTTAAAATCAACTGTGTAGTAATGGATCAAATTTTCTCACTAGGGGGCCCGAATGGTTCGTGAGCTTTTTGAAATGGCCAGAACGAAAAAAGCCTGCCTTATTTTCTTTGATGAAATTGATGCCATTGGAGGTATGGATGATTTTTATTGATTTAGTTATCTTTACTATTTGTGTGTGTTTGCATGCACATGTACAGTGCTGTCATGTCTTAGTCAGTTTCTGTTGCTGTGCAGACACCATGACCACAGCAAGTCTTATAAAGGAGAACACTTCATTGGGGCTGGCTTACAGTTCAGAGGTTTCGTCCATTATTGTCATGGCTGGAAGTATGGCATCACACAGGTGGACACAGTGCTGGAGAAGGAGCTGAAAGTTCTACATCTGGATTGGCAGGCAGCAGGAAGAGAGAGACACTGGCCAGCATCCAAGACCTCAAAGCCTGCTCCTAGTGGCACGCCTCCTCCAACAACGCTACACCTACTCCAACAGGGCCATAATTCCCCATAGTGGCAGTTTTCTATGAGCCTGTGGGGTCGTTGTCATTCAGTCACCATGTACAGTACGGGTGTGGTTAAAGGATGTTCTATGGGGGCTGGTTCTCTCCTCCTACTGTGTGGGTCCCAGGCCTCCGAGCTGTCTGACCATCCCTGGATATTTTAAAGAATTGGTATAGGATTGAGTTCCGTAAAAGCTTGGAGTGATAGGTAGTAGAGTTCTGATGACGTTCCACCATGTACATGTGTGGCGTTTCCTCTGTTGATTTCTCTGTTTTTGGATAGCTAAGTTGGGCCCTTAATGTAGCTGTTGTGACTAATGCTGAAATGAGCATTGACGTGCAGGTGTGTCTGTGATGTCTGCCGTCCTCTGGGTAAATACCCAGGAGTGTAAAGCTGGATCGTATGGAAGATTTAGTGTTAATGTTTTGTCGTTTGTTTTTGAGAACAATTCATGATGACTAGACTAGACTACACTCTCCCCAGCGGTGTGTAAGGATTTGCACACCCTCCAGAGTCTGTTACTCTTTTTTTTTCCTTTCTTTTCCTCAGACAATTGAATATTGTGTGTCTGTATGTCTATGCCGTAGCACACACGGAGGTCGGAGTGCAGCTCTCCAGAATCTGTTCGCTCTTTTTCTCTGTGGGTTCTGGGTATCACACAGGTCAAGGAGCTTGGTGAAATCACCTTTACCCACTGAGCCCTCTTGCTGGCCCATTGTTTGTTTTCTTAATGAATGGCATTGTGCCTGGGATAAGATAGATTCTCAGTGTAGGGCTTTTTCCTGTAGCTTGTTAGATGTACTTGTTCTTTTTAGGTCAAAAGCTTTCAGTATCTTCTGTGCAACTAACTTAGTGGTCGTATTCTTTAAGATTGCTTTCATCACGGAAAGGTTCCCTTGTAGTTCCTAATCATCGTCAGTAGTATCTCAGTTATTATTGAGGTCAAGCTGTTTTAACAGATACGCAGAAATGGCCCATCTCTTAGGCCCCAGAGACTCTTCAGACCGGGGCAAGCTATGTATTGGAGACAGAAAGTGAAAAAATGCAAAAAAGAGAAAAGAATGACTGGGTAAGAAATTTATAGGCGAGCAAAGAGTCAAGCTGACTTAATTTCCGTTGGGGATCGACTAGGGAGGAACGCATGGAGTGGACATTTGGGGCTGGAGACTGCGGACACAGTCGTGCTCAAGTTGAGATCTGGTGTCTCAGCCTGCAGAAACCGGGGGAGCTCCTCTGTTTGATGGCCATTCAGTCCTTCCTGAGCTGCCAAGCCACCAGCATAGCAGAAGTCTTTCCCAAATGGTGTCTTGTTTTGTCACCGCCTTGTGCTGAACACCCAGTGCACAGGAGGCTGCCCTGGGTTTGGCCTTTTCTGCTTACTTAGAATGTCTGACAGTGCAGTTATCAGAGGAGGGCATCACACTGCCCGGGAGCAGGCTACAGGCCGTCGTGACTGAGACATGAGTGCCAGGAACCTGACTCAGAGGGCTTCTGCAAGAGCAGTGTATGCTCTTAACCCCGAGTCATCTTTCCAGCCACTTTCATTTATTCAGAAAATGTATGTCGTGTGTGTGTGTGTGTGTGTGTATGTGTGTGCGCGCGTGCGTGCGTGCGTGCCCGCAGAGGTCAGAAAAGTTTGTCAGATGCTTTGGAGCTGGAGTCCAGGCAGCTGTGAGCAGTCTGTAAGATTTGGGGAATGGAGCTGGGGTCCTCTGTAAGAACTGCATGTGCTCTTAACTGCTAAGCCATCTCTACATCCTCTTAATACTCTTTGAATAATTGATCTCCAGCCTTCTCCAGGTTATTATTACCTGGAGACTCCAGCCGAGGTAATAACAGCTGACATCTTGAAAGTCTTCCTGAAGGGGCTCTCCACCCAGTGGGGCTTCATTCTGGACCCTGGATTAGGCACAAGCCACAACCAAGCACCTGTTTTCACAGCAGAGTCTTACATGAGCTCTCTGACTCATACAGAGAGCAGCAGCAAATGACCTTGCAGGTGCAATTTTGAGAGCAGAAGGGGAGGCCTGTGGTAGAATGGACTGGGTGCAGTGGTGGAGGAGATGGAGAAGGGACAGGGAAAAGCAGGGACAAAGGACTGCCTCTGGGTAGAGGAGGAAAAAGAGGCCCATAGGCAAATGGCGGTTTCTAAAGGTACGAGGGGAAACCTTAGGGTGAGGTGTGCGGGGCTTCTGATTGCTGGACTTCAGTATTTGGAAACTTGGTGGTCAGCCTTGATGACTAACTCTAGGGATGTAATCTAGGGGTTCTTAGCAAGGCTGAAGGGATGGAAGGGCAAGGCCTGCCAGAGTAGTCCCTTCACTCCCTACACAAGAGTCCTTGATTAATTTGAAAACAAAATGTCCTTAAGGAGTAACTTCAAAGATCTCTAAAGAAAGCTGTCAAGTAAACCTATGGTAAATTCTTTCTAAAGCAGAGATTTGCCTAGGTTCATTCCATGTAAAAATCCAGCACTGAGAAGGGGAAATGGATGTAAGATCTCACCCCTAACCAAGAAGCTGTTTGCAGTTGATACCTGCTGGGAAAGGGAAATCAATATTCTCCAATGCATTATCTCTGGATATCAACCACACTGCAGGGCAGGCCCAGCCTTAAGTAGTTGGCCAGCACAAAACCGACTCCGTGGTTTTTGTTTCATTTTGTGTTGTTTTGGTATATTTTGCTTTTTAGTTTCATGACTTGAGAGTAGGTGTGCATTAGCTATGGAGGAGACTGTGCAGCAAGGCCTGTCTCTTCAGTCCTGCATGGAGCTGCTCTGCCTGGGCATGAGATGAGTTTCTGCTGTCTTCCCAGGGGCTCGGTTTGATGATGGCGCTGGGGGAGACAATGAGGTACAGAGAACAATGTTGGAGCTGATCAACCAGCTGGATGGTTTTGATCCTCGAGGCAACATCAAAGTCCTGATGGCTACTAATCGACCTGATACTTTGGATCCAGCGCTGATGAGGCCGGGGAGATTGGACAGAAAAATTGAGTTTAGCTTACCTGATTTAGAGGTAAAAAAAAAATCATTTTAGAAAAAATATTATTGAAATTTTGTCTTTCTGATATCTATTTTCACTTTAATATATGTGAATTCCTTCATTTTTAGGGTCGGACTCACATCTTTAAGATTCACGCTCGCTCAATGAGTGTTGAACGAGACATTAGGTTTGAGCTGTTAGCCCGACTGTGCCCAAACAGCACTGGTAAGTGTTGATCTAGTTTGTTTGCCAGTCAGTCTTTTGGACCACTGTAATTAAACCATTTTATTTTCTGTGTTGTACAGGAGCAGAGATTAGGAGCGTGTGTACAGAAGCTGGTATGTTTGCAATCCGAGCACGGCGAAAAATTGCTACAGAGAAGGACTTCTTGGAAGCTGTAAATAAGGTCATCAAGTCTTATGCCAAATTCAGCGCCACTCCCCGCTACATGACATACAACTGAGCCTCACATGCTTGAGAGCTTCCTGTGCTTGGGTGACATGTTGCCACCTCACAAAAATAAAAAAAATTCAAAATTCTAAGTTCCCTGTAGTGCTGTATTAGAGCGGTGTTTCAGGGCCCTGTGACAGCTGGTCCCTGTCGGCTGAAGGGCTAATGCGCCAGCACCTCTTAGCCCGCCAG
>LOEQ01003861.1:112270-124718 GCA_001685075.1 Bramus lutescens
TGCTGTGCACCGATCGCTCCATTGTCTCTGTCATAGGCCTCAGTCGGCACAGAAAGTCCAGTGTGGCAAGCTCTTCAACTCTTCAGCCATCATCAAAATGAGTGTTTCACCCTTAGGAGGATTTTGTGTAGTAAGGTTTTGGCCAAACTGGTTTTTGTTTTCCTCTCTTGGTGGTAGTGAGTGCTGGGTTTTTGAATGCTAGGCAAACACTACCAGTGACCTACATACCCCCAGCTAGCACCAAATGGTTTTTAAAATGAAAGAAGCATTTAATGGATTTTCCACTACATCTGACCAGTTTGCAGTCAGTCAGGACATGGTGGTTTAGTGAGCAGTGAAGAAGGTAAAGAGTGAGGATTAGGAGTACAACCCCATCTTTTCAGTGGTTGAGAGTTGCTAAAATTCTGATTAAAATTAACTCTGTGGTCAGTTATTTTTATTTATTTATGTGGTTTATTTATTTATATTGAGGCAGGGTAACTATGAACTCTGGCTGTCTTGGAACTCACTGTGTAGATGAGGCTAGTCTTGAACTCAGCTCTGCCTCTCTCACTGTCTCTGCCTCCTGACAGCTGAGATTAAAGGTCAGGCCCAACTCTCAGTTATTTTTTTAAACAAAGGTATGTTTGAATCCTCAACAGGTCTCATTAAAAAGATTTCTTGTATAAGTACCAGCAAGTCATTTTTACGTGTGTGTATGCAGATACATAGGTTTGTGGAGGCCAGAAGTCAGCCTCAGCCTCCAGAATGTTAACAGGATGTTGTTTACATCAATGAGGCCAGGGAGTCTTTAAAATGGATTCTGTGGATCAGATTGGGGTCCTCATGCTTACACAACAAACTCTTTATGGAATGAGCTATTTCCCCAACCCCCAAATCTTATTCCAAAATACTGAAGCAAAAGCACAATAAATAGTACTTTTTATTGAAGAGTAATAATATTCACAAAGAAGCTGCAAACCAGCAAGAGCTGTGTGTGTTTTAAGTCAGAAGAAGTTGAGACCAGAAGCTGTGTCACACTCAAGTTTGAAGCTTATGGAAGTTTTCAAGTAGAGAGGCTCTCAGGCATGAAGTACAGTTGGAGTGCTGTGTTCTCCCTTGATTCTTACTAGAAAATCCTTGAGATATGAAATAGAGCAAACCATTGGAAGGTACACTCAGAGGAAAGGTAACTGAGGTTAGTGGTTAGAGATGTGTGTCGTCAAGGTGTTCACACCTGATTCAGGCCAAGTCAGTACACAGCCATGGTCCAATGCTAATTTTTACAGTTTTGCTGGCGGGGTTTAAGGTGTTTCTTACAGTTAGCTATATATTTGGAGAATTAGATAATACATTATCATTTCTCAAACTTTTATCAGCATTCAAAACATTGTCAAGAATCTCAATAAACTGAATCCTAGAAAAGTATTCCTGAAACACTAAAAATGACAGCAGCATTTTTCACTCATGTGGAAGCTTACAGGCTCAGGAAGTAGTTTCGTTTGAGAGTTTAAATTGATTTTCTGTCTTTAAAGAGGTAGTTTAGGACTTCTCCGCCTACCAGAGACCCTCCCTCTCTGATCCCCAACGAAGGGCACCCACCCCCACCACCATCACACAGAAAGCACACCTCTATCATTCCAGGGAAGAGTTTCTGGGTTTGCTACTGCCTTCACATACACAAGAGGTCAGATTCACTTCCTCAAAGTACTCACTTGGAGGCGAGTGCCTCCTTTCTCTACTCGACAGGTAAGCATGCAGAATGGGATCACATGGAATATACATTTTACACACTGAAAACTACAAAATGGGCGTCTCCCAGACCTTGAGAGGATCCATACCCACCAACTCTTCCTGGTTCTGCAACAAATAACATGGGCAGTTGTGATCCCATCCTGGCTGCTACAGCCTACTCAGAGTCTCTATATGACCATCCCATGTCCCTGGCCCTCATCTTTGGTTCTAAAAATACATTCCATCCATTCGTGAAGTGCACTATACAGGATTTGAGTGCAACAGTTTCTCTGTGACAGACATCCTCCTGAAAACAGCCTTCTGTACTGCCACGAAACAAGGCTTCTTTAAGTCTTAAGTTCTTTATTTGTTATTGCCTATAACGCCCATTTATTTTTACAATTAGAAAAATGTGCATTGGTGTTTTGCCTGCAAGTATGTCTGTGTGAGGATGTCAGGTCCCCTGGAACTGGGGCTGCAGACACCTGGGAGCTGCCATGTGGGTGCTGAGAATTGAACCATTCCCTAGAAGAGCAGCCAGTGTTCTTAGCCGCTGAACCATCGCTCCAGCTCCTATTTTTACTGTTTAGAAAGTTACGCATGTGTGTATGTGTGTTCCTCAACAGATGGAGGCCAGAGGACCCCATGGGGGAAGTTGGTCCTGGGGATTGAACTTTGGTTATCAGGTTTGGCTTATGCCTTTACCCGCTGAGTCACTGCCAGGTTTATAGTGTGGATGATTTGAGTCAGGGCAGGAAAGCATACAAAGATCTTCAGTACTGGTTACTAAGGTTCACAGAGAACATGCAAGCTGATACATGGACTTCCTGGGAGAGACGGAAGAATTAAGGCTAAAAAAAAAAAGTCAAAATTTCCATGTGAAACAATTCTGAGTAAAATACTTAGATGTATTTACATATAGAAGGGATGTTAAACATTTCACGTTTTCAGATGCATAATAAAACAAACTATTTACCAACCTTGAGAAAAAGTTCTATATGTACACGATAGGATTCTTTTAAAAAGTTACAAATGGGAAAACTGGAAGAAAACAGAAGGTGAAATGTAGATAAAATGTTCTTTGGTGAACATTACTTTTATCGGCCACTAGGACTTCAGCCTGGTGCTAAGGAGTACACAGTTAAGTGTTTGGTAATGTTGTTTAAAGCTTTAGAGTCTACATAAATGGTCAAAATGGAGGCCCTTTTACAAAGGTTCCTACTGTAAGGTTAAGTCCTGTAACTATGGGCTCTTTCAGAAGGCAGTCTGGCGGAATGCAGATATGTCTGCTCTTGTGTGTGATGCCTGCACAGAAGTACCTGGCTGTAAATCTGCCGTGCAGGCCAGCGTAAAGGACTAGAAGGAAGTGGTCTTCATGGAATTGTTAGTGAAGTTACTGAGAAACCGAACCTACTATGTTAATACACTTCTACTGGGACTCGATCACTTTCTGGCAGTAGCTTAATGAAAACCAATATAAAGCGACAATAAGAAGGTATGGCAAACAACAGCAGAGTCAAAATGACAAATTCTTAACAGCAACTGATAGCTGGGCGTGGCGGCCCAGGCTTCTAAATCTAGCACTAATTAAGCAGAATCTTGAGTTCAAGGTCCTCCTCAGCTACACAGTGAGTTCTAGAGACCCATCTAACAACAACAACACACACACATGTACACAACAAACAAAACCCCAACAACTCTTAAGCAGAAAGAACTTCAGATAGGTTGGCCTGTGCTTTCTTTGATTTACTGAGAACAAAGTGATGTTAGAAGTATAAGAAAAGTCAGGTATGATGGCAAACACCTAGAGCCCCAGCGTTCAAGGGCCTGGAGGAGGAGGTTAGGAGTTTAAAACCAACCTTGGCTTTACAGTGAGTTTGAGGTTCTAACAAAAACCAAGATGGAATCAGCTTAAACGTCCCCTCAACCTGCAAACACTAACTATAAATGTGAGAGACGTTTTGTACTCAAGCTGTCTGATGAATTGTTAACATAACTTCCAGGCTCCTGAGGAAGGCAGCCAACTGCACCTAGGAGGTTGGCTTTCAAAGACCTTAAAGGTTTTTTACGCTACCTCACTATCAATAACAAAAGCAAAATTCATAGTGCAGCTCTCTGGCCACAGCTGTGACACTTTGAGCATCAAAAAGAATCCAAAGTTATGAAGCACATTAAAATTATAAAAATTATCAAGTCTGCTTTGAAGTTGATAATTAAGTGGACATGGAACACTACTCCCGTGCCAGTAAGATCTGTTTAAGGAGGGAAAACCATAATGTCCGTAGACGGACCAGCTAATAAATGCAAGAGAATTGAGCGAGGTAGACAGAGGACAAACTTCCGTGAAACCACTCACTTCGGCGAGGACTGTCACCCAGTGTTAACAATTTCTGGTTCAGCGTCTAATGAGAAATAACATTTGATGTCAAAGAATCGTCATATGGATAATATACAAAGCAGAAAACCAGTTTAAGGGTCAGACTGCCGTTGTGATGGACTTTATCTGCACACTGTAAATGGTAGGCAGGCTAGACAGACATTCTGGGTTTTCTGAGTGGCACAAATGAAGCATTTGATCTAAGGTCTATACTGGCATAAAATCCTTAACTCATACGCAGATGCCTTGACTTACGACTTCTGGATGGCAGGTAATGTGGGGAATAGCAGAGCAAGCCCAACAGCACTGGGAGAAGCAACTAGACACAGTCACAAAATGATATTCTTAATATAACTGTCATGTATGTTTTTGTCAAAAGAAAAAAGAACTGTATACATTGAAATAGACTTAAGACACATGACCAGTTACAATGTAAAGTGGTAGAATTAAAACTTTAGATAAACCAACTGCAAATTGGGGGGGGGGCAATAGGAAGCCTGAATACTGCATGAGGAGATACTCTGGAATAAGACAGTGGAGAATGCCAGCTACAAGGATGGACCATAAAACACTATGCACACGTGAGCTTATTTTTGCTGGAAAATATATATACACTGGAAAAGATCAGGAGGGATACTCATTAAATACCAACAGTGGTCATCTCTGAGTGGGGAGGATATGTTTTGTTTTCTTATTCTCCCGTGTCTATTCCTCAACTTACCCACAATGCACTTGCATCAATTCTGTAATAATAAATTATGTAAAACCAGTACTTCTAGAACATTTTAGGTTTCCTCTTCTGTTAGGAAAATGATTGTAGACAGTCTGTAGACAAAACGAAGGAACCACTAATCATCCGGTGATAGCACGTTCTAAGAAATATGTAAGTGTTTAAGTGCTCAGCTTACAAAGATAACACGAAGGGAGGAGGCAGGAGTGGGGAAGGTGCTGAACAGGAAGGTGGGAGAGAAGCCTGACAAGCTCCAGACAGCCAGAACAACTGGATGACCCGAAGAATCGGAAAAACCTTTGAAAACAGTTTGTTCCAGTAATGGAGGGGAAAGTTCCAGTTGAAACTGAACAGTGAGAGCTGAAGAAGCTGCTGGTGCAGACCCCCCAACAAAGCCCACAAAGATCTCCAAGTGTAGATTGGCCCTAGGTGGTCAGAAGACAAAGAAAACATTATCCATCTCCATCCAACTTGGATCAAATAAGCCTAAGAAAATGGTTCCAAGTCTTGCTCCAGAAACCCTTTGAGTAGCAGCAGATTTCAGTGAAGGTGAAGATCGTGAACCAGAAGCAGAGATGCAGATGAAAAATACTGGAGGGACCCACCGACATCGGCTGGACCCAACGCCTTTCATAGAGGAAAGCATGGCCTTTCCCATACCCAGAAGTTGTGGGTGGGACGGACGGGCCATAAAATCTCATCTTCAAACTCTACACGACCAAGACAAATGTTTTGAGATGGGTGTGTTCCTGCAGTCCAGAAGGAACAGTCTCCCTTTATAAAGAATGGTGTGAGTCCTCCCTTCCTTCCTCCCTTCCTTCCTCCCTCCCTCCCTCCTTCCTTCCTTCCTCCCTTCCTCCCTCCTTCCCTCCCTTCCTCCCTCCCTCCCTTCCTCCCTCCCTCCCTTCCTTTCTTTATTTCCTTCTTTTAGATTGAGCAGTACAAAACTATGAGTTTGAAATTAGAAGCAATTTATACATTATATTACAGATTTCAAGACATTTGCTAATTTTGTTGTTTCACGTGATCTGTAACCTTTCTAAAGGTTAGTAGATAATAAATCAGAAGTGAGAATAAAAATAAAAAACAGAACAAAGATAACACTAAGGTATAATAGAAGTGTCATTGCATAAGTGTAAAAGGTCAGTTAATCTTTGAAACATCCGATTAAAACAGCACAAGTATTAGATACATCTTATCATTCACTCTCCAAATCAAGCCTTAACTACTAAAATTTTCTGGGAGGGAGAGGAGAAAGTGTGTAAGTCCAGAGTTCAGGAGAGGCGCACAACCCCATGCAGGTCCTTTATGCCTCAGGTGTGGTGGGTGTGGCATTGGGCTCCATATCGTCCTGGGGAGTAGGAGCTGAGGTTTCTCGCTCGGCCATTGCCTCTCGGACTTGGCTGCCTAAGACTGCATCGTGGATACTGTGGAACAGAAGCTCTTTTAAGGCGGGATTTTCAAAAAACCGGTTGCGAGTGAGGTCATTCACAACTTGTGCTATACAAAAAAAAAAAGAAACATATTTCACATTCCACGGTTTGTTTTTATCTTTGGGGTTTTTGCTTTTTTGTTTGAGACAGGGTTTCTCTGCAGTTTGGGAGCCTGTCCTGGAACTACTTGCTCTTGTAGACCAGGCTGGCCTCCAATTCACAGAGATCCGCCTGCCACTGCCTCCTGAGTGCTGAAATTAAAGCCGTGTGCCATCACTGCCCAGCCTCACATTCCATGTTTTGATCTCAAACATTGAAAAAAGTAATTTGTTCATAGTTTAAAGAATTAGTTTGTTAATTTAGAGACAGGTTCTCGGGTAACCTAGGCTGGCCTTGAACTCTTGATTGACCTGCCTTCTCTTTACCAAGTGCTGGGGTTTACACCTGGCATCACATAGTAACACACACACACACACACACACACACACACACACACACTGTGATAAGATTGAGACAGACTGGTGTCAGACTTACATAACATTTGAATGTATAAAACTGAGTGGTGTGCGGGTGTGGTGGTGCCCGTCTTTAACTCCAGCCCTTGAGCAACAGAAACGAGTTCTGTAAATTTGAGGGCAGCCTGGATTACATAGGAGTTCTAGGTTAGTCAGAGATACATAGTAACACCTTGCATGTCTGTGTGTGTTTGTGTGCACGCGTGCATGCGTGCGGGTGTGCATGTGTGTGTGTGTGTGTGTGTGTGTGTGTGTGTGTGTCCTGGCCAGGCACAGAGTGCATGCCTATCACATTGCCTCTAGGAATGCTGAGGCAAAGAGGATTACAAGTTTGAGGAGAGCCTGGACTATATAGCAAGTCCATTTCAGAAAGAAAACAAGTTCTTATTTTCCTTCATTCCTTGCCCAGAATACAACACTCACTAGCTCTCTGTAATTCTGGACTGTGTTTACATTTATTTTAATTTCTGCTGGCGATTGGTCCCAGATCCTTATTTGTGCCAGGCAAACACTCTACCAAATGAGCATCCCCAGATCTACTTAGTACTTAATTTTATCATTGCCTGATAATCTATTATAAAGCTGTACTTTCATTTATTCATTGGGTTTCATAGTATATATATATATATATATATATATATNNTCACATATATGTAGACTCGTCCTGACTGTCCTGGGACTCACTCTGCAGAACAGGCTGGCCTCAAACTCACAGAGTTCTCTGTCTCTGCCTCCTGAAGGCTGGTATTAAAAACCCTTCACACCTGCCCCCATCAGATTCCTTTTAACACTTAAGATTTTTCTAGACATTTGTTTATATAGATGATGAGGTAAGGGACAAGTGACATGTGCCATTTGTGTGTCTACAGGAAGATGCGAATTGGCTGAATTTGTAACTCAAAAGTTTTCTGCTCTCCATTGGGGCTGCTCCATTTTACACATCACCGCTTCCTCTGTGAGAACCTGTTCTCTACCAGGTGCCTTTCAAATGTGCTGCTGGTGTTCATATTCTCACTGACTTCACAGATTAATAACGATGATGTCTTTGTGTAAATTTTGTTTTTAAGCACCATCTCAACCAAGATATCATATAAAACAAAAGCAGCAGGAAAGCTATTTCATTGGATGGAAGTCCTAACCAGCAGAAAGACTGATAGAATTATGACTTGTGTGTAGTAGCTATGAAAACAGGAAACTCTGACCAACTCCTGTCTTCCGGCTCTAGGCCAGAAGGCCATCTCAACACCCGCAGCTAGCTGATTTCAAAACTGGCTTTATGGTGATTTTTCTTTTTATTCTATAGAAAAGTTTAAATTATAGGGGAGAATGACAAGTGTAGTTAATTCTAAAACCAAAACAAAATAAAACAAAAACTAAACCAGCCACCCAACCACCAGAAATGAGAATATTAAAACTTTCTCCATCCAGTGGCTGGAGAAATGGCTCAAGAGCCACAGACCCTGCCTTTACAGAGGACTCAGGTTCGGATCCCAGCATCAGTACAATGGTTCACAACAGTTCATTATTACAGTTCTAATGGTTCTGATCCCTCCTCTGACCCCTGTGGCCACCAGGCATGCCCATGGTACATGACAGACATGCAAGCAAAGCACCAATACACATAAAATAAATCTAAAGTAAAAAGGCTTTCCCATCCTAAGGTATACTCACGGCTGCATCCAGCTAAGTACACATAAATACCGACATCTCCGTATTCCTTCACGATCTGTAACGATATTGAAACCGAGTTGAACTTTTCTTGGCCCTGCTTTACATGCAAGTCATTTTCTACTGATGTGTGTTAAAGATACGAGACGCTCAGGTTCATTTACTCAAGCTTCTTAGCTTCAGCAATTATGCACCTTTAAGCTAATAAGCTAAAGTAATTTTGTACCTATTTGGTTTTCATGCCAATAGCGACTAAGAGTATCAAAGTATTATTAAATTTTATGTTGGTGTAATAAAGGTACTATGATAATGGTTTTTAATAAATATTATGGAGACAGATACTAAGATATGGACAGATAATGGGACACTTAGGATGTAGTGCTGGGAATTCATGAAGGCAGACTGGCCATAAGCTGTTCATAGCTGCAGCTAAATGAGGGCTGTACATGAAGATCATTAGATTTTACTCTACATTAAAAAAATCTCCATAACCAGAAGTTTCAAAAGCATCAACAAAGTAAGAACCTGATAGACGAGGGGCTCTGGTCCCTGCCCTTGAGGTGACTGGCGGGAAGCTGGGTGGACAGACCCTGGACGACTTGTTCCAGGTGGTACTTACCCCTGCCAGAGTTTTCACTCCCACGGAATCGATAAAGTTGACTTGCGTGAAGTCAAGGATGACAGTGTGAACAGTTTCCCCCTGGGGCATAAATCGCTGCATCTCTTCAGGAAATGTTGTTTTGACGACTATTGGGGGGTATTTTACTGCATCATCCTCTTCTTTGGGCTTCGTGGCATCTTCTCCATCCACCTCTGCATCCTACGTCAACATTGAGACCATACATCATCTCCTTTATGTTTTAGAATTAACTATTTATTTTATGTATATGAGTGACATGTATGTCTGTGCACCATGTGCGTGCAGTACCCATGGGAGCCAGAAGAGGCCATCGTACCCCTGGGACTGGAGTTGCGACCCATCATGTGGGTGCTGGAGTCGAACCCAGGACCTCTGGAGGAGCAGCTAACGCTCTTAACTGCTGAGCCACTTCTCCAGCACCGTAAGTCATGAATTTTCTAAACAACTCACCTTTTTTTTCTATACGTAAAATTTATGATGGAAAATAAACTCACGTGTTCTCAAAACTCAATATGTGTATTTATTCAGATTTAGCTAAGTTTCCTCAGGCGTACACACTCCCCTTTATTCTGTACACACGACTCTTCATTCACTGTTCCCACTTTCCCTCGAGCTAAGAAAATAGTCCCTCCTGACGTCAGCCTGACGTCACATTACCAGAAGTCTAACGGCCAAAACTAGTCTTTGGGTTTTGAATCATCAGCTGAACGAAGTAGAGTGTCGAAGTTTTTAAGGAACTGTGTTATTTTAACTTTTCAAACAGTGATCTCATGGCTTATTTCATCAGCATCCTCGTTATTTTAACTTTTCAAACAATGATCTCATGGCTTATTTCATCAGCATCCTCATAACTGACTGTATCACGGTCTTGTTTATTTTGCTTTTTGAGACAGGATCTCATACATCCCAGGCTGGCCTCTGCCCCCTGATGGGCACCAGCTCACCCAGCCTTCCCATGTATTTATATAGAGGAAGCCTAGAGCCATCCCCGTGTTTGCAACTTCATGCCATGTTTAGATTTTAACATGGTTAAAGAGGGAAGATGTGCAGATCAAGAGAAAAAGAGAAATTACAAGATCTTTTTACCACTTTGACAACGGTCTCATTGGCCACGTTGGCGTTCCCAACTTCCTTCGCGTACTTCCTCATGGCCTTTCTTCTCGCTCCCATTATGAGCGCCGGGTTCACGCCAGTCTTTGCAAAGACAAGGTAGGCAGTGTTACACTTCATTAGTCCCAAGGACCCACCCGAATGCCACTAAATGCCCAGTTCTTTCACTCTGGCCCACTGCATGCTGGGCCACATTATCTCCCCAACCTTTCCCTCAGATGCCCTGAACTGAGTGACAGCCCTTAGTTATTTTCTCGGTGTGACTCTTTTTTCAAGACGAGCAGACACTAAAGAACTTGAAAAAACAAGTGGTATTTACTAAATGTGGACTTGTGAGATTCTTAAGCTTGTCCTGTGGGTAATGAAGGCTGAGCTTTGATCACAGCCCACAGGGACCTTAGAGTGAGACTACCTTTCCATTTCTTTAATGAATACACGTGACAAAGGAATGAGTTGATGGGCTGCTTGACCATGGCAATGTACTTAACGACAGATACTGCATGGTGCACTTAAAACTGTTTAAAATAGCTGGGCGTTGGTGGTGCGTGCTTTTAACCCCAGCACTTGGAAGGTAGAGACAGGTGGATCTCTGAGTTCAAGACCAGCCTGGTCTACAGAGTGAGTTTCAGGATTGCCAGGGCTACACACAGAAACTCTGTCTTGAAAAACAAAATAACAAAACAAAACAAACCCAAAAAGCTTAATATAGTGAATTTTCTGTATATTTCACTCTAGGTCGAGAAGCAATTCTTTACTCTCTTCCAACCCATAAAGCCCTCCTCAAAAATGATCAACTTTTACTGTCTAATTTAAAAAATTAAAATTTTGTTTTTATTTTTATCACTCTTAATGAATAATCAAAAAGGCACTCACCTTTCTTTTTAGTGCGTTGCTATACAAGTCACTGTTTGCATAGTAAACTGGGGCATTTATTTGGAATATTTTTATTCCAGGAATTTCTTTCACCTGAGAGGTAAAACATTAATGATTTTAACACATGGGTATGTTTCAGAATCAAGATTGCAGTCAGCTTCCCTCCTCCAACATGGAGATGAAACAGAGAGAGGGCCCTTGACAACAGAAAGTGTGAAGGTCCCGCTTACCGTGTTTAGATAAAATTATGTCACTCAACCAAAACTCAAAAGGAGACTTACAAAGGAAAGGCTTCGTGTGAGGCTCTGTTGCCCAGGCCTGGCCTCCTCTTCTGGGCTGAAGCAACCCTCCCACCTCTGCCTCACGAGGAGCCAGGACCACAGGACTCACTGCCTCATTTGAAAGCTTAGAAAACACACATCCTCCTATTTATTTTATGAGTTAATCTTGGCTTTTTTTTTAACCACTAAACACAAGGAAGAGCTGGAAAAATCACCCAAAGGAGAAAAGAAAATGGAGAAGAAGGCCTAGGCTCTTGCCAGATAGGGACTTCAGGCCAACGAAGGTGAACACAGATGTACTTGGTTGGATCCACAATTCAACTCAAATAAAGCAGAGTGAATTTTTTCTCAAGAAGCCTCATGGAACCCAAAGATGCTATTTAGAGTTTAGTAATTAATAGAGAAATGTCTATTTTGACACTAATCTCATTTCCCAACAGCTTATAGTGAATCTCAGTCTTTCCCCAAGCAGAAAACAAATAAAATAGCTTTCAAAGATTTTATAAAGTCCTTGAGATTCTGCAGATGACAAGAACATTAAAATCAAAGAACGCCAAGGTTCTATCTAACTATTGAAGATGAAGTGGGTAAGGGCTGCCATCCCACCACCTAGGTCTTAGCATGACTAACACTGGCATTTCTCCATTGGTTTGAACTCATCAAAAGGAAGCCATGTGCACACTAGATATCCTCAGCCTTAGTGTTCGTACCCTATAGATCCACTCATTGAAAACGAACATCAGGAAGTGGGGTAATTCATACACCTCAGGTGTATTAGATATTAATAGAGTATGAAACGGAGTCCAGACAGTGAACAGAAACTGCGTCTTTCACATCTCCCCTTCTCTCCTTCCACGTAGGTAGACACGCTCCCCCGCCACATGTTCACACTCAGGTAAGGTATTAGAGAAAGGTCCTACCTCCTCAAATGCATCTATGTCAATGTATACATCAGTGTCGGGGAGCTGCCCCAGGACTTTGTAGCTTGGGCTGTAGAGAGAGCAAAGGAGCAGTTCAGTTGGCAAATGAGGAAAACATTGCCCTGACCCCTGGAGTGCCCTGACCCCTGGAGTGCCCTGACCCCGGAGTGCCCTGACCCCAGAGTGCC
>LOEQ01003862.1:12334-26919 GCA_001685075.1 Bramus lutescens
TGGACTTCCCACAGGGCAGGGAACCCTGACTGCTTTTTGGACTGGAAAGGGAGGTAGAGGGGGAATGGGTGTAGGGGGAAGGGGAGGAAAATGGGAGGAGGGGAGGAGGTGGAAATTTTTTAATAATAATAATGAAAATAAAAAAAACCTTTGACAGTTATTAGTGTCAGAAAGGGCCTATTTTGAATCTGCACTACTGGGCATATAATGTTATCCATTGAGTTAAAGAAATGATAGTAAAACTCCAGTTTTCAGAATTTCCATGGTGGTATGGGGACTTTGAAAGGAAGGTGATGAAGTGGTGGTAAGAAGGTCATCAAATCTTACACATGTGTAGTTTCCTGTGGATAGTTAGAAGTACTGAGGTAGATTAAGGGAGAGTAAGGCTCTCCCAGATCCATTTTGTTCTACTGACCAGTTTCCATCTTTAGATCTCATTTTCTTTCACTTCCCTCTAAAATTCTCAGCTTTCTTCCTGAACTATTTTACAAACTTATTTAAATGAGTATCCCCGGTGAGGATACTATTGCATGCATAGCCCCGAATCTTTCAAGGAACAATGGAAACCAAATGGTCCTTCTTGTTCATTGTGAGCAGCAGTGTATAATCTAGCATAAAATATAGAGAAAGTATGGGGATATAACTCATTGATGGTGCTCTTGTCCTGGGTTTCATCTCTAGCACTGTAATATCAAACAAAAAAAGTGAATGAACAGAAATTTTCCAGATAACAGAGGACACGAGGAGAAGCCAGTAGGTAAGTACTAAATTAAGAAATTGCTTAGGATATTACTAGGATTGTAAGATATTGAATAGATTTTTTTCTAAATCACTTTTTATAAAGTACTTTTATGTATCGCTTTTTTACTTTTTTGTTCACTTATTTTACTTTTTTTCTAGTACCCCTTCTATTTTTTCATTTTACTATCCCCACTACTGCTTAAGCCTTTTCACTTTCTGTATTTCTCTTTTCTGTTTTCATATTAAATGCATTTTATTAACCTCACTATGCCACTCCCTTAAGAACCTTTTTTTAATCCTCTTACGGGTTCCTTTATAGTTTCCTGTTCTCTACACAAATGCAACCATACAATAGGCACAGATACAGAGCTCTCTGGGAAAGAGAGAGAGAGAGAGAGAGAGAGAGAGAGAGAGAGGATTAACATATGAGAACATAGGGGACATGCACTATGTACTTTTTGGGATTTGGCTATTGGTTATATAACAATATTTTTCACATTCCAGATATTTTTAATATTTTCATGGTTAATAAAATTCCATTATGCAAATGTACCACATTTTCCTTAACCTTTCATTAGCTGATTAATGCTGAGGTTGTCTCTATTTACTGGATATTAACAATACAGTGGCAATGAGCACTGACGTACAAAGATCTCTGTGGTAGAATACAGGGACCTTTGGGAATATGTAAGAGTAGTGGAGCTGAGCTATACTGTACTTCTTCTGAATTGGTTTTCATAGTGACTGCTTGAGATTACATTACCAGTGAAGAAGGGTTTTGCTCTTCTCATATCCTTGCCAACATTTGCTTTCTTGTTGATAACCATTTTCACTAGGGAAGAGATGGAATCTCAAAACAGTCTTAATTTGCATGTTAATAAAGCTGACATAGTATTCCTTCACCTTGAACAGCTACTTTTCCTAACACAGTTAAGATTACTATTGCTAAAATGGATCACATATCTTGACCAGAGCTAATGAACACAAGTCAAAGACTATATTTGTGTCACTCAAATCTCCAGAAAGGCAGGAAGAACCTGTGTATTTTTTCCCTTTTGAAACAGTGTCTATGTATCTCAGATGGCCTCATCCTTGCTATTCCCCCATCTTAGCTTCCCAAGTGCTGCTTTAAAATTGTGTGGTATGTGCGTTTGTCTTTTTCTATGCATAGTCTTATTGTATTGCTGGCATGCTCTGGTAAGCCAAATAATTGTGAGTTAAGAAAATGATGAGGGTATGGAAGTGGCAATATACATATCAACATATATCTAAAGACTTACTCAATCAAGAGAAATTATCTCCAAAGAGGTAGAAACTAAGACTATGCACTTTAGAAAGGGCATTTCAACTCAAAGGAAGAAATCTTATGTAATTCATGGATAAAATTGAAGAAAGAACATGAAGCTAATAAATTCCACCCATGAGCCAGAACATTGTATCTAAACACAAATTTAAATGCAATAGGTTGAGATAAAGCTATAGCAAGCTGTCATTACCTCTATGTTCAACTAAAAATATTAGTGATAAATGGTGTCTCTCTTTTTGGCTAAGAGATTGTTCGTGTTATAGTTTCTATGGAGGTATAGATTGAACTCAAAATCATACACATGCTGAGTACCCACTACCACTGAGCTCTATCTTCAGCCCAACTGAATGGTTTGGTGAATAGCGTACTCTCAGAGCATAATATCCTTTGGTAAGAACTACTGACTATCCTGAATCAGAAGTTAGAAAATGGGACAAGCAGTAAAAATAATGTCAAGGGATGTCCAAACAACTAAGACCCAAAACAAGGTACACTAAGATACTGGCCTCTAGTCATGAATTCTTGCCTGGAGAAGAGCTGAGAGTTAGAAGCAATGATAAAGTTTTATAAAATTAATATGCCTTCCCAGTGAGAAATCATTTCAAGAACTTAATTGAGAATGGAAATATTATTTAATAGTAACATTTGAGTGGTTCTGGCTAACACATAAAAGGAAACCGCCTTTGAAGAAAAAAGATTACCAGCATATATAGGTCTTACTGTTCTTTTCAAATAATTAATACTACCTACAGTCATCCTGCCTACCTGGCAGAATTATTCTTTTCCTGAAACAGGGTATAATAGCAAACCAAGACTTTATGATGCTGTCATCCTGCACTGTCCTCTTAATCTGCCCCTTACAGGAATGTTCTATGATTTGGGGATGGCTGGAAGTCAGGCTTGCCTCTTTCTATTAGGATAACAAGGATTAATTGGAGGTCAGTGTTATGAACAAACATTAGGTGAGCATTTTCTTCCCATTTCCAAGCTTTAATTATGGTACAAACTTTTCAAACACTTTCTAAAAAGCCTGGTAAGTACAGAGAGTACTTATCGTCCAGTCATATGGGGGCATACTTTAGCTAAATTCTACTTTTTAAAACAGGATTTCCTAATCAATATTCTTTCCTCATTATTGAAGAATTATTCTGCTTCAAACATAAAGGTAAATTGAGAATATTCACAAAGGTCTTCTTTTATATTCTTTCAGGAAGAAATTAATAATGCTGGGGTCTCAGTGGCTTCACAAAGGATTTAAATCTTACGAAAGAAGGAGCCCTGGTCTCCTAGACAATTCTATATACCTGCTTAGAATCACAAGCCAAGTTTTCTTCTACCTATTTCTAGAATGATCTATGTGGCAGTCTCCAAATTCTGAACTCCAAAAAAGTGTTTGTGCAGATCTGCTCAACTTACCTGTGTACTACACCAGAGCATCATGTGAATCTATTGGGGGAAATGAGAAAGGATAGAAAAGTAGTGTGCTGTGGTTCACCTTTGATTACTCACAGCAAAACAAGGTTTAAGATATTCCCTAACAAAAGTTACCATAGAAGCATGATCTGTTTGTATTCAAGCAAATGGTTGGTTGACCAGGGAACAATGGGGAGGGAAAATAGGCAAATCACAAAACTTTTTTGAGAGTATCCTGATGGTAGTAATGGATTTATGGGAATAGAGATCTTAAAACTTACCAAATTATACATTTTAAATATATGCTATTTCTTAAATGACAAAGATATGTCAGTAAAACTATTATTCACTCTCACTTGGACTTCCATAATGAAAATAAAATGGTTTGTGGTACACTGCAAAAAGAATAGCTACCACAGGGCTGGGGACAGAGTGCTTACTGCATGCTTGAAACTTTGGGTTAGATCTCCAGCATTGTGTGCATAGTGTCATGGGTTTGTAACCCTAGCTCTTGGGAGGTAGAGGCAGAAGGATCAGAAGTTCAAGAACATTCTCTTCTCCTCTGCTACAGTTTGATGCCAGGGAGGGCTAGAAGAGGTCTGGTTAGAAATAATAATAAAAAAATTCTCTGCATCTACACCACTTCTATTAAACTGAGTAGGTTACATCCTGGTGTCAGTCATGTGAGTGGAAGGCTCTAATGGATGTAAACAAACTGACAAGCAGATATCTGAAGAGCAGTGTGGCTTGTGATCTTCTGCAGCCCTACATCGCAATGCTAAGTAACCTGAGGTTGCACTAGCACACCGACATGCTGTGCAAGTTCGCCACCTCTCTCCAGGTTTACCATATAGTCTCTTACTCCCTATTTACTTCTATAATGTGATTTCTTTAAAGCCTTCCTATATTTCTGCATTCAAGATTAGCATACTTATTCATTGTTTCTATTTTTGGTTGTTCTTTTTTCCCTCAGTACTAGTGGCTGAACCCAGGGTCTCATGCATGCTAGGCAAGTACTTTATACATGTATTCACTATGTGTTTCTCTTTAATTTTAATAAGCCTTCTACACACAATGTTTACATCAGTTCTCCATGTGTCTGATAACTCTAAGTTCAACTCCCCTTTTGGTCTCCTGGATTATTCCTAGCCTTTTACTCAGTTAAAGATAAGGCAATGCTTTATTGACCTTTGTTTCCCCAAAGCTAGGTGTCAAAAAGTAAACTTATGTTCAGTGTATGTTCATACTAAACTCTCAAGAGAAAGTTCAACTTGATTGGAAGTTGGACTAATGTTACACAAGACAGGGTCATGCTGGAGAAGTCTCAGGAATAAAAACAAAAAACCCCAGGAAGACTAGTTTAGCCTTCAATTAGAAATTCCCTTTAGAGGAAACATGTAAGGTACTTTGTTTTGAGAACTGGCAGGGAAGGGCAATGGGATGTAAGAGCACTGGTGCACTTAAGTGCCTATGAGAATTCATTAGCTCTGCCTGCCCTAACTGATGCGAGGGAGGGAGTGACTGGGAACGAGGGAGGAGTAGCACTGCACTCCCAAGTCTCCTAATTAAACAAATGGCCTAGTTTTTCCTCAAAGCTGTGAAAGTGTTTCCTTCCCTTAGGTAAAGCTTCTGGGATATACAACTTTCTCCGCTAACATTAGGCAAGAACCTGTAAGTAACTGTTATTCTTTCTCTAATGAGCTTAGGTAAACTTTTGACTGCGGTCCACTAAATATTCAGCATGTTCACTGAGGGAGACACAACTGTTTACCCTGTAGCTACATGTATACAAGGCCTGTAAGGCCTACCATTGAGTGGAAGAGGGCAGAAGTGACTCCTAACAAAAGACAGGACCCAGGGATGTATTAAAACACTGGTTCCCCACACACTAGCCCAAATGCACCACTAGTTGGAGGATGTGAAAGTCAACTGTGAGCATTGCTGCTCTTTCATTTGTAGCTAGTTGATTGTGTCCCCATCTCTTACTCTGTAGATGGTGAATCTCACAGGGATCTGGACTAGAGACCAGATAAGTCACAAAACAGCTCGTTTGTCATTCTCCCCAATCATCTAGTAAAAAAAAAATGATCATGTTAATGGAGATTGTTATAAAAAGTCCAAGGTGAGAAATTGTCTATGAAAGTAGGTTTGTCTATATATTTTATGTGCCCACTAACTGAATTGATTTCAAAATTGACCTTCATTCTGAAAGCAAGACAGTTAGCAATGTGCAAATAAAACATCCAGCACTGCTTAAAGTGAAGAATGTTGTGTGTGTGTGTGTGTGTGTTGGGAGGGGTAGGGGTAAAAATTAAGATCTGTGAAACCAAAGCAAAGAGAGGTGAAAACACTTATGAAAGAAGCTCTGGGCTGGGATGTCACTTGATAGTACAGTATTTACCCAGTATTTACCCTAGGTTCCTTCTCTAGCAGCAGAAACAGTTAAAGAAAGTAGATATCCAGGTGCTTTAAAAAACAGCAAGGAAAATCAAGTTTCGACATAGTCCAGCAACCTACTTTCAATTCTTACAATACTAGAATGAAGCAAATGCAACACTACAAAAACAAGTAGGATTGCTCTGCCATAGCAAAATAAATACATATGCAATTATCCACTAGGCATGAAAAACCCTCTTCCTACTTTCTTTATTTTAAGGGACTAGGAAGCTGAAGTGCAGTTGTCTCCTAAGAAGTTTTATGAAAACTGTTTCCTGAAATGGTCAGGCAGCCAAGAATATCTACTATCCATAGCAAAGGTTGAACATACTAGGCCTACCTATGTAAACCCTTACATTGTCTTTCCTCTGAGCACTTATCATTATATAGCTAAATATATCAGCTTGTATTATGAATCCAAAAACCTAGTGTAGACTCATATGCACATGACTTTCTTATTACTGCCTAGGAAGGGCCCAGAAATATCTGAAAAGGGCAGATGCTATGACCAACATAGTTATTTATAGGAGATTGTAAATATAAGAATCTACAGATATTCATGTTCACTATACAAAATGGGACAGTATCTGTACAGAATATATGGAATTCTTTCATATATTTAAGCCACATGTAGATGATGTATGTTGAGGGAAATTAGCTAGGCTCTCGTGATTGTCATGTGAAAATTGTTCTCTCAGTGATTTAAAAAAGTGATACAAGCAAATACATTATTTGTTATGATATAGTCTCTGAGTCAAAAGCAAACAAAATTCTGTTATCAAATTAAAAATTCTTAAGTTTTCTGCTACAAAAACATGTAAATACCAGGTGTAGTGGTTCATAGCTGTAATTCCAGTACCAGATAAAAGCAGACGGGTTTTTCAGGGTCATCCTCAGCTACATACTGATTTTGAGACCAGCCTGAGATACATGAGATGCTGTCTCAAGACTTCAAATGCCCTTCCCATCAAGATGATTGGGAGTCTACAGTCCAATATATTCACATCCAAGCTCATGATATTTAGCTGTTATTCCCCCAAGATTTTCTACAAATGAGAAAGGCAGTATACCATACAGATTTTTTTCATACAGACCTCCCAAGTATAACCCTAAGAAATAAAGACCCATGTGGTTTCTTGACTACACTATTTCAAATCTCATGTCCTGTCTGAGAATAAATGGATTAAGAGCATGTTTCCTCTGCATTAATTCTGGTAAAGAACAACAATGGCACTACTATATGGTAGGGAAGAGCGTGTGAAAATCAAACGATAAGCCAAGGACCCTCAACAAGGTTAATATGAATGAACTACAAGATAGAAACTTGAGTGCTGATAGGACTAGCCGTTTAGTTAGATGACAGAGCACAAGCACAAGACTGCTTAGAAGGTAATACGAGTACAGCCAAGCACCAAACAATGGAAGAAAATCAACTAACAAATATACCACCAAATTCAGAGTCCAGACCGTCTATTCTGAAAACATATGTTGAAATTGTTGCTGGAGCTTTTCCATTTAGCAAGGACAAAGAGCTGAGTAACAGTGTGAACACTCCCTTCACAGTGGGCATCTAGTATCACACAGACCTAGCTAGCTGATGAGGGGTATCTGTGAGACTGTCTATTAAGCTTCTTAAATAGGGTTACCAGATGCCTTGTAGAGTAAGAATAAGAGGCAGGGGTTACTTAGGAGGATGAAACTAAATGTCTCGGTCCTAAAAAGTGCTACCACAATTAATGGAAAATATTAGAGACGTTTCCTACTTAGAAAAAGCAAGGCTGCACATTGGCTCTGCTATCAGCAGTAATAGTCAACATAGCTACACAATAAAATTTGCATGTGGAGAATGTTGCCAAACAAGTTATCTCAACAGAGTAATATTTATGGAAAACCTTAAAGAAGCAATGCTAAAAACTAAAATATAAAAGGACACAGTGAATGCTATATAATTAAGATATAGGTTTAAATTCTCATACAAAGTAAATATAAGTAATGGGAAACAAAACATCATGTATGATACAGACATTAAAGAAAACTAAGGAAATCCGAGTGCTTCTAATTGGAGGTAGCAAAAAAAGATTCTTATTCTGGTGATTACACGGGTTGTTCATGTAATGATTAACTCAGTTTCAGATTCTGGAACTGAGTGATTGCCTGTGTGTATTTATAAAACTTGCTTTAAAATATACATAGTGTATTTTTAACCATCACTACAGAACTGGTGAGATGGCTCAACTGTTAAAATGTGTTGCTCTTGCAAATGATCTGAGTTTGGTACCTAGAACTCACATAACTGCTTACAATCCTCGGTAATTTCAGTTTCAGAGAAAGAGAAACTCTCTTCTGGCCTTGCAGGCACCAGGCATGCATCTGGTTCATGTAAATCCATGTAGGAAAACATTCATACACATAAAATATATCTCATATTTAAAAAAAATGACTGGTATTTTATTGCGAGGAGTCAACAATTTCATTCCATGTCAAATAGTAGAGGATCACTATGTCAAGAGGAAATTGAAACCACAGATCACTGAACAATGTGATTTACTCACTCCCATCACACCTACAAATAATCTCATCTTCCCTGTATCTCCCATTAATTCTGAAAGTCCTTACAACTAGCTTCTGGTGGTGCCCTGCTCCTTTCCACTTTATCAACCTAGAAGTCAGTGTGATCATTTGAGAAAAGAGAAATGGAAAGTTATCAAGCCTCCTAACTCCCCAATGGACTTTGGCTTCAGCCATCAGAGAGGAGAATGCCACTCGATCAGTACTTCAGGATCAGTCTGAACAAAGCAGTGAGGCCCTGTCTCAAAATAATTAAACAAAACTAAATCCTCTATTGACTTCCTACTTCACTGAGACTAACAGGCAGTCTTTTCGACCTGGTTCCTGGTATACCATCTTCAGCCACGAGCTTTTTCTCATCATACTAGGCCTTGGCTGTTGAGTAACTAGGCCAAGAATAGTACTCAATGGTTTTGAACTGCCAAGGATTCTGCTCTTTACATTATAAGGCACATAGTTACCACACCTCTGCTCAAGCATTTTCTTTTTTTTTCTAATCCCAAGTGCTACCTAAGCACCATATTGCCTCTCAGCACCATATGTAACATTTTTTTTTTAGCTGCTATTACCTGATATACATCAACAAATACATCAGGTGACCTGACACCGCCTACAAGGAAAGTCTCACCACAGTAAGAATTTTGAATCACTATCTTTCAGTCTTAGGTATCAAAGAATAATGCTGTCATAAAAGAGGAAGGCATCAGGGCTTAAATCCTAAGAAACACTTGCTAACAAGTGGGTTTTAGGAACCTAAACTTCTTGTCTTAGATGCCAAACATGTGAAATGGAAATGGTGATATTTTCTTCTTCGGGGTTTTATGAAAACCAATATATGCTAGGTTCATTTAAGATTTTCAAGTTTACAAATTTACAATGGAAATACTAGGACTTCACTCCAGTGTTGCAGGAATATGGGTCTAATGATGGAATGACTTAATTTTTGACTATATAATAGGTTTATAGGGATGCACTACTATAGTACCCTGAAGTGAGTCTATACACAGCTATCAAAAACATAGCACATCAATAATGCCACTTGAATACTTGACTTAAAGTACTTAAAAGTCTGTATCTAAAAATTCGAAGAGTACTCACTAAAACCTTACATAAAGGTAGCAGTAATTAACTTTCCAGATAATGTGGTATGGTTTCTGGCCAGCAACCATGAGAGTAGAAAACTCACTTCCAACCAGTAAAGCCAACAGAGAAACAAATATCCATCCTGTTGTAAACTTGTAATGAATTTTATTGTTTTCTCAGGTAATAGAAGGTCTAGGTGCAATAAACTGAGCAGTACTGTAAAGTATTTCAGAAGTCACAGTACAGATTGGGATTACTGTGAGTTTTCTAGTGTCCTTTTTAGACTGTAGTTGTAGTTTTCATCTTCTAGGTCACACATGAATTAAAAAAAAAATCAGACTTTTTTTTTCCCCTCCAAGATCTTTTTCTCAGAGAGCCAAAGACCTCTGTTTATCAATGTTCAGGGTCATAGAATGTAGAGAATACTGCCGGGTGGTGGTGGCACATGCCTTTAATCCCAGCACTTGGGAGATAGACCAATCTCTGTGAGTTTGAAGCCAGCCTCGTCTACAAGAGTGAGTTCCAGGACAGTCTCCAAAGCTACAGAGAAATCCTGTCTTGAAAACAAAAACAAAAACAAAACAAAAAAAGACAAACCAAACAAAACAAAAAAGAATGCAGAAAGTACTAGTTGCAAGAAAAACTGCAAAAGATTTCTTAAACTAGCACCATTTACTAATAAATAAAACTGTGATTCTTCTGCTATGGGAGTTTAAAATGCATACTGGGGAAGCAACCAGAAGTCTGTTACTCTTCCTGATAGAAAGTCACAAGCAACCAAGGGACCTACATTAGGAAGCTTCACGCTTTAATCACAATGTATTTGACACAGGTATCAAAAAAACCCATATTACCCAGTACATAGCATAACAGAGTTTTAAATATGCCACTGATCAGGTTAAGTTTCCCAAAGAAAATAGTATCTACATATCATTTGTAATGGGGCCTAAGAGTTATTCAGATGATTATAACTCTAAAATTAAAACGATCATTATGTTGTTATTACAAAAGACTTGTAAATACAGTCCTACATTCAGACACAAGGAGACTGTGGCTAAAAACATTTTCACAGAGAGTTAGCAGAAGTGTATGTTCTCACACATTTCCAGAAAGAACTGATTTATATTTTTTTCTGTTAAAAAGCTGCAAAAATTTCTCCAAATCTGAGTGTTCATTGAGGTTATAATAACTGAGGAATGAATGATAGCCTCAAATTCAGCACGATTATAGTATAGTATTACACATAATTCTTTGATATGGATGACTTTTGTGTATTTGTAGGCTATTTGGTACAATAATATCATAGTATCCTGTTGTCATCTTTCCATATGCCTGATGTACCTCTCTCTCCATTATCAAACCAAAAATATATCCAGATATTGACAAATGCTCTGAAGAGCAAAACTGCCCCAGGTTGAGAATCAATACTGCCTGAAAAAGATTTTTACAAAAGTGTGTATGTCAGTGCCACGTAAGACATTTTCCAGGTGCTTTTCCCCTTTTAAAAGAACAAGCATTTTGCTTGTGAGCCAACAACAATAAACAGGCTGGGTAGTTTGCTCACCTCTTTTTATCGACTTTTTCCTGTTTCTTACTCCTGAGAATTGTTCTCTTTACTCTGAATTCTTACCCATGGAACAAATGTGAGATGAGGAAAGATTTCCCTAGTCACTGTATCGATAAAGATTCAGTCTGGAGTACCCATAAACATTTGCTAATTAATCACTAATCGCTCAAGTTGAAGTCTCTTCTAAATTCTCCTAAGTTTCAGATTATGAACTATGCTGAAAATTTCTTGGTACTCAATGCAAAAATTTTCCCGTTCCCTGTTTTCTCAGAGATCACAAGTGCTGAATACCAAGTCAAGTCTTCTCAATTTTTACACAAACTGGATATATCTCAAGTTCCATGTGATCCTTTGTGTTTTTTATGTGGAGCGTTCATGAAAGATTTGTGAATTCTTAAACCTGTCAGGTTTCCTTTACATGTGAGTACTCACTGAAGCCTTTTCCACATGGATGGGGCAAAGAGCTTCTCTCCCCGGTGGGTTTTCATATGACTTCTAAGGGATGAATGGTCGCTGAAGGTTTTTCCACAAACAAGGCATTCATAGGGCTTTTCCCCAGTATGAATCCTTCGGTGTACATTAAGGTTGGAACCTATGCTGAAGGCTTTCCCACAATGGTCACATTCATATGGCTTTTCGCCTGTGTGGCTTCTCATGTGAGTCTTCAGGGTGGATTGGTTTCTGAAAGCTTTTCCACACTGACGACATTCCACATGCTTCTTGACAAGATGAATGCTCATATGCCTCCTCCGTGACAGGTAATCACCAAAGACCTTCCCACAGGAAGGGCATTCATAGTGTCTCTCTTGAGTGTGTATTTTTTTGTGTGCAGTGAGGTTGGAACTTGCACTGAAGGCTTTTCCACAGAGATCACAGCCATAAGGTTTCTCCCCAGTGTGAGAGTTCATGTGTGTCTTCAGAATAGACTGGTTTCGGAAGGTTTTCCCACACTGGCAACACTCAACTGGTTTCTTTACAATATGAATCCTCATATGTTTCCTCCTTGATAGGAGGTCACTGAAGGACTTCCCACATTCTTTGCACTCATAGCTTTTCTCGACCATGTGGTTTTTCTTATGCAAATTGAAGTTGGACTTCCATCGGAAGGCTTTGTCACACTGCGTACACTCATAAGGCTTTTCCCCAGTATGGTTCCGGACATGCTCCTTCAGGTGGGAGGGGTGCTGGAAGGTCTTTCCGCAGTCCTGACACTCATAGGGCCTCTCCCCAGTGTGCGTCCGCTTGTGGGCTATAAGGTGGCAGCTCCTGCCATAGGCTTTGCTGCACTCACCGCATTTGTAGGGTCTTTCACCAGTGTGAACTCTCATGTGTATCTTCAGAGCAGAGAGAGTCCGGAAGGCATTACCACACTGACTACAGTCAAAGGGCTTCTCTTTCAGGTGAGTTCTTGAGTGGCTCCTTAGAGCTGAGGGGTCATTGAAGGCTTTGCTACAGCTGCTACATTCATAAGGCTTCTCCCCAGTGTGAATCCTATGATGCCTTGTAAGAGAAGCGCTGGTGGTGAAGGCTTTCTGGCACTGGTGACATTCATGCACTTTTCTCCCACCATACATGCTCATGTGCTGCGGCAGCTGAGTCCTCTTCTTGAAAGCAATTCCACGGCTGTGCCGGTGACAGGGCCTCTTGCTTATGGGCCTTCCAACTGGCTGAGTTAAGTGAGGGCCAATATTGAAGACATCAAGTAAATGGGTGAAATCAGAGGATTTCTCCAAAAGATGAGATTTTTCCTGCTGGTTAAGAGACGAGAGCTGACTATGGCATTTATAACACCCCTTACTTCATTTTATGTTTTTGGTGCTGATGGTTAAACCAAAGGCCTAGTAAATACAGAGTATGGGCTTTAACATAAGTCTACAGGTCCAACCTCTTTAAATATTATCTCTGAATAAATTAGTACTAACAGAAACACATTACCATGACAGTGTTGAATAGTTTTATAAAGGCATCAGAGAGGAAGGAACCTCAGTTAAGAAACTGTTTCCATAAGATGGGGTTATAGGCAAGACTGTAGGGTATTTTCATAATTATTGATCAATGGAGAAGAGCCTGCCCATTTTAATGGTACCATTCCTGGGTTGATGGTCTTTGTTTCTTTAAAAAAAGTGAGCTAAGCAAGCCTTGGAGAGTAAGCCAGTAAGCAGTGCCACTCCATAACCTCTGCCACCAGTTTCTGTCTCCCTGTTTTGAGTTCCGGTTCTGGCCTTCAGTGATAGACTATGAATGTGGAAGTGTAAGCTAAATAACCCTTTCCTTCACAAACTGCTTTTTGGTCATGGCGTTTTATCACAGCAATAGTGCCCAAACAAATCGAATGACCAAAGATGTCATTGTTTCTCTTTCATTTGAGCTTTATCAAAGATAAAAGGAGGCTTGAAGTGGTAGTGGCACTCACTTGTAACTCCAATTTAGAAGGCTAAGGCACAAGCACTTTGAGTACCCAGCTAGCCTTGGTTAAACAACAAGATCTTGTCTTAGTTAAAAAATAAAAGCGGGAAATGTGGCTACTGTAGCATAAAGCTTATGTGTAGTACCCTATAAAGCTTTTTTTGCATACAAATTTTGTTCAGTACTTAAAACCAAATTAATCTCCATAACACCTTATAGAAATATTTACTTAGCTGAAGTCTAAATGAGAAAGTCTGGGGCTATATTTGGGATCTTGCCTAAATTGACAATACAGTGGGTCTCATTTAAGTATGAATGAGTTCAATATCAAGATTTTGGCAATCCCAGACTTTTTAAAGACAAAAGGAAATATATTAATACTGAACACACACAAACTTCCGTCATTGTCTAGACAATATAGTAATAGTTATTTACACATTTTACATACCACACTATATTAGGTGATAAAGGTAATCTAACAATAATGTAGAGCATATAATAAGATACATACAGGCTGTATGTAGTCTATGCTAAGTGACATTTTATACAAAGAAACTAGGCACTCTTAGAATTTGGTATTCACAGAGACTTCAGTGGAACCAGCTCATTGGAACTCAGTACTAAGTTACTACTGTAGCTTGGCACTGTGGAACTCCTGTTGCCTTTAGAGTAGATCACTTGACTGATTTTTCGGTGAGCTGACTAGTGGCTGCCTTCTCAAGAAAGACAAAGACATATCCTAAGGAAATCTTACCAATATCACTCCATTAGATGTTTCCTCACCAAAAATATCTTCCATAACAATGGACCACTTTATTTGAGATAGAGTTCCCGAATCTGAAAGAAAACAAAACTGGATAATCTGGCTCATTCAAAAAAAGTGAGATGATACGAATGAAAAGTAGACTTCTTTGTAAATTCTAACAATATACCAGGAAAGACAAGGCACAAGGGAAGAACATGTAAATGCCAGATTCAGAGTTGTAACAATGAACGGGTCCTCCCACTCCTGCCCAGACCACTGAAGCAGCAGGATGTGATCTGCCCCACTGAAAAAGGTACTGA
>LOEQ01003862.1:27036-47168 GCA_001685075.1 Bramus lutescens
CTTGATAGCTGTGGGGTACCAGGCAGGACAGAAACCCTCAACAAGCCAGCCCCTTATGTTACACAGAGTTAAAGGAATATAAAGATGAAACTACAGGTCAAAAGGAAAAGATAGATAGCAAGACAAAGAACACTTCCTTATTTTCTAGCTAGCATTATTAAATGTACTTCCATGCTAATATTTTGAACATATTTGTTCAAGGGTTCATGTATTAGAGTTGGCCTCAGGACAGTGACATTGAAGTTGCAGAACTTTTAAAGGGGTGTGGCCTATTGTGAAGTAATAGGCCACTGATTACACTGTTCTTAGATGGAACCAGTGTTGGTCTTAGAGAGTTAATGACATCCTGTAAGAGAAAGCTGTCTCATAAAGGTAGACATGAGGCTGGGACATGAGAATCATGAGTTCAAGGCCAGTTTGGCCTACAGTGAGACCCTGTCTAGAAAAACATGAGACAAATAGTGACATTTAAATAACACCAACACTGGTCTCTCCTAGCTCTTGCTTCCTATTTCACAGTGGGATATTTGTTTTGACTATGGTTATGCTGCCATGCTGTCAAGGATAATCTTCATTATTAACTTGCCCGGATTTAGTCTGACCATGGAAACATACCGAGGGTGTATCTATGAGAGTGATTCTGAGTAAATTTTAACTGAGGACCCACTCTAAATGTGGGCATCAGCATGCCACAGGCTAGGTAGAGGTGTAGGCACAGATTGAATAAAAAGGACAAAATGAGCTGAGTACATGATTTATCTCTCTCTACTTCCAGAAGTCAAATACTAAGGGATCAGTTACTGTTGCCAGGTGATTCTTGCCATGATGGACTGAACCTTGAAACTGTGACCAAATAAGTTACTTTGTGCCTGCTACACAAAGACAATCTGTCATGTTTTATATAATACAGCTGGTACCAGGATGATGGCACCATGTTCCTGAATTGATATATAAGTGAACTAAATAATCTTCCAGGTTATTTTCTAATAGAAACAGGAAAGCAACAATATAATCCCCTCCACTCCAATCACTGAAGAGCTGGTAGCCAAAATCACATCTGTGTGTCTTGTGTTTACTCACCTAGAGATGCACCCCATTTAATGTTTCTCTCCTCCATCCTCAGCTCCTCTTCTTGCTCCAGGTGTGAGATGAGGCTGGGTTTGCTAACTTGGTACCCTACTCACCAGGAAAGACACATATGGAAGGGGGACTGTGCAGAGGACAACCCTCCCATCACACCAGGGTAAATAATTTGGTCTTCAGAGTTTTCTGAAGGTGGACATGGCAGACTTAGGAGCCGCAAAATGATGTCATATTTTTAAGGAACACAGAAAAGAGTCTTCCATAAAAGCCAAATCCATTCATATTTATACATTTGCCATCCAAAAGAATGTTTTGTTATTGTTGTTGTTGTTTTAAGTGTTAGGAATGGACCATTATCTAGAAAATCACTCTACCATTGAACTACAACCGCAAACAAGAATGAAAAAATTTAAAAATAAATTTTTACAATTTTAAATTTTGCTAATTTTAGTAAATTTTTTAAATTTAATAAATTTTTCTCTGCGTGTGCTTGTCCATGTTCAGAGGCCATATGAGGTCATTGGGGATCCCAATATATCATACTACTTCATTCCCTGGAGAAAGGGTCTCTTACTGAACTTGGAGCTAGGCTGTTGTCCAATAATCTCTAGCAATTATCTTGTCTTCACCTCCCAAATAAAATTCCAAATATCTGTGGAATTTTTACATGTTATCTGCAATGACATCCAACTTTGTGTATGGCTGCTAAGAATTTGAACTCAGGTCACAATAAGATACAGTAAATTCCCTTACTCATTGACTCTTCTCCATCAACAAGAATGGGACCACTAACCTTAGAAATTTACGGTTAAACTCAGTCACATACTTGAAAACCTCCAAGCTCAATATAATGGACAAGTCTTCCTACTAGAGAAACCTACAAGGTTGGGTACCAGTTTTGCTTGTTCTTAACTTTGCTACAAGCTCCACCTATGTCTTGGGTCAAGGCAAGTACTAGGTAAAACATCCTATCCCTAAACAGGTGTGTGAACAATGGTAGCCTTACCCAGGGAAGTCAGGTTGCTATAATTTTCCAGCATTACATCTTTGTATAGTTTTCTCTGGGAAGAATCCAACAGGGGCCACTCTTTCTCAGTAAAATCCACAGCAATATCTTGGAATGTCACAGACTCCTGGAACACAATGTACATTTGAAGTCAGTGAGAAACCAGCTGCCAGGAAGACAACAGAGGCAGAACATGGGCATGGAAGAGTTGATGTGTGAAATCAAGATATGGTCTGCTAAAGGTCTCTGTATGTGTATTGGACGAATATTCCCAGTGTCTGTTCCCTCTGAGGAGACCGGAATCTGTCTCACTGCTTCAAGTACAACTGACAAGAAGAAAATTGCTTTCCACCTCTAGGGTGGCTGACAGCTTGTAGCTTTACTTACTTTCTGTCTTACAATTGATTCTGAGCACTATGCAAACATGAGAGGAACACCTGATACATAATCCACTCCATTTAACTTCCTTAATGATTACAACCACCTGACTTTCCTTATTGTCCTAGTCCTTGATCAGGCATCCACTGACCTAGATGAGCACCTAAAAGAAATCCATGCAACGGTGATGGTAGGGTGACCTAAATTGTACTTGTCCTACTCTTGGGCCTTGAGATCTTATGTACCTGAGAAGAAACACGAGTTGGTGTATAAGGCTCGGGAGCACAGCAAGCAAACAAACCCAAATTCTGCTGACAAGAATGGTATTTTGAAGGAAGAGGAAGTTCTGATTCTTGGCTACCTGCAGAGTCCTGAGAGGATTTAACTAAGGCAAGAAAATAAAATCCTTTAAATTCATCTGCCTTCTAGTAAGCATACTCAAATAACACACACACACACACACACACACACACACACACACACAAACCACCCCACCCCCATACACTCCCCTGCTTATTCACAAACAAAGACAGAGAAGATGTTGGTGATACACAACCACAAGCAGCAATGCATCCTGAACATGAGTTAGTTGCTTAGGCCCATGTTTTACTTTAGGTACTTTTTTTTTTAAAGTTTTGGCATCTTTCCATAAATATAATGATGTATCTTTGGATGAGATGTTTAAACCAAAGATTCATTTATGCTTCATAGTTATGTACATAGCTGAAGATCATTTTAGATACTTTTTCAACACAGCTATTTTAGGTACTTTTCCAACACAGCTATTTTGACTTCAACTTGTCACTTGAGGTAAGGTCCAGAATTTTTCACAAGTGGCATCTTAGTTATCCTCAAAAAGTTTCAAATTTGGGATTTTCAGATTAAGGATATTCAACCTCTACATAGTCCCATTTTCTGAGTGAGGAAATCCCAAAAGGTAAAGTTACTGCCTTTCTCAAATTTATCAAAACAATAGATCATGAGGTCAATTTTCACCTCTATCTTCTTCATTATATATGTGAACTACAGACATGCTCTTCTTTGTCCCAAACCCATACATGCCTATAATTAGTCATATATACTACCATCATTCAGTTCACGCATCACCATCAACAGCTTACATATCCATATCTCCTCTATCTTAGGAATGAAAAGAGACAGGCTCATTTACTGAACTTACCAAATGTGGGAGACAGACCAAGTGTAGCCATCGTTTAGGGGTGCAGGTCACCTTAGCTGAATGCAGGCATATGTGAGGAGGCACTGCTTTTCAAAGCTGACAGCTGGCCCCAGGGTGACTTCAAAGGCTGTCTCTCTTACTTAGTGAGGAGAACTCTGAATTTTTTTCTTGGCATTTCTTCTTGACCCATAAGCTGTCTAATAGTGGGCCAACATCAACCTAAATAGAGAAACTCAAAGCATTTCTACTAACATCAGGAACAAGACAAGATTGCCCACTCTCTCCATACCTTTTCAATATAGAACTTGAAGTCTTAGTTAGAACAATAATATAAATAAAGGAGAATAAGGGAATACAAACAGGAAAAGGAGTTAAAGGACTTTTAACCACAGATGATAGGTTTATATATAAATGTGACCCTAAAAATTCCACCAGGAAACACTTTCAGTAAAGTTACAGCATACAAAATTATTACACAAAAATCAGAACTCTTCCTATGTGCAAATATAAATGGACTGTGAAAGAAATCAGGGAAACAATATCTTTTATAACTATACACACACACGTACACACACACACAATTCTGAATATAAAATATTCGAAATAATAAAGTAATTGCTTGAGGCACCATCATTTTCAATTCTCAAATTGTACTACAAAACTATAGTAATAAAAACAGCATGGTTTGCCATAAAAACAGATGTACTGATAAATGGGAACACATTTAATACCGAGACAAGTCCACACACCAATGGACACCTGATCTTTTTATTAAAAAAAAAACAAAAGCCAGAAATACACTTTGGGAGAAAAGATAGCATCTTCAACAAATGGTGCTGGTCAAACTGGATGGCTGCCTACAGAAGAATCCAAATAGATAAATACTTTCTACCTTGCATAAAACTTAACTCCAAATGGATCAAAGACTACAACATAAGACCAGATAGACTGAAGCTGAGGGAAGAGAATGTGGGGAATAGCTCTGAATTCATTTGGCACAGGGGAAGATTTTCTGAACATAACAATAGCAGAAGCATTAAGAACAATGAATAACTCAGACCTTGTGAAACTGAAAAGCTTTTGTATGATCAATGACACCATCATTTGGAGGAAGTAGCAGCTCACAGAATGTGAAAAAAAATTTCCAACTATACTTCTGACAAAGAGCTAATATCTAAAATATATAAAGAACTAAAAAAGAAAACTAGACATCAAGAAAATAAAAAACCCAATTTAAAAATGTGGTACCGATCCCTAGAGTACCCATTCTCAAAAGAGGACACACAAATGGCTGAGGATCCCTCAAAGAATGTTCAACATTATTAGTCATTAGGGAAAGGCGAATCAATATAACTTTGAGAGTTCATCATACACCAGCCAGAATGGCCAAGATCACTAAAACAAATGACTACTCATGCTGGTGAGGATGTGGAGTAAGTGGAACATTCATCCATTGCTGGTGGAATGCAAGTTTATATAGCTATGATGGAAATCAATGCAGTTACCCAGGAAGCTAAGAATACATCTACCTCAAGATCCACTTATACCACTCTTGGGCATATACCCAAAGGTTGCTTCATCCTATTCATGAGACACGTGTTTAACCATATCCATTTCTGCTCTATTTCTAATAGCCATAAACTGAAACAGTCTAGACGTTCTTCAACAGAAGAATGGACAAAGAAAGCATGGTACATTTACACTATGGAATACTTCTCAGCTGGTTATAAAAAAAAATAATGAAATTTGCAAGTAAGTGGATGGAGCTAGAACAAGTCATCCTGAGTGAGGAAACCTAGACTTAAAAAGATAAATATTGTATGTATTTGCTTATAAGTGGATAAACTTATTTATTAATTGCTAAATCTTTGATAAGCAGGCAATAATCCACAATCCACATAAGCACAGAGATGAGATACAGAGCCAGGGACTAATGGGGAGGAATGGATCTTCCCAAATAGGGAAAATCAAATAGATGGTCATGGACAGATTGGGGGTAGGTCTAGAACAGGAGGATCAAATGGCAAGGGGAAGGCAGAAAGGGTGTGAAGGAGGAAATATGAGGAGGGGGAAGTTAAAACTAAGAGCCATTTGAAGGGTCACCCAATACAGTAAAAGTTATCTAAAATATATACAAATATGAAGGTGAACTAAAAGGAATCACCAAATAAAAGGACAGATGGAACCTCAACTGGACATCTCTCATTAACAAATTAAGCCTCTAGTGCTGGGAATGGGTTACATGTAATTGAACTTTTGGCCAAAGAGGCCCCATGGAAATACCTAAACAATCCAGGGTGTTGCCAAGGCTACTGACTGCTCTTTACAACTGATGGTGAGGCTCTATTGCTGAGGACAACACCCAAGTAACTCATTAAACAAGAAGTTGTTGAGCAGGTGCCCAACTACAGCCTTAACCTCTACTGACTAGCGTTCATGGTATTAGATATATTCTGCATGCTAGCAAGTTAGACAGGTAAACATCAACTCACCTACAAATCCTTTGAACTACAATGATGTGCTGTGTGTAAGTTATACTAGCACAATGGTGGTACAAAACTTATGGGAGTGATCAAGTAGTAAATGATTGGAATTAAAAATCCACTCCATGAGAGGGGATACATCCATGACATTGCTCAAGTGACTAAGAACTTGAAGTTATACAGGCGAAGGACCTAATAGAACACCAAATACTATTTTTCTAAAAGACAGTCTAAAATGACTTTTAAGGACATTCTGTTCTAATCAGAGATCACTGACTGCTCAGCCAACATCAGAGAAGCTTTTTCCTGTTTGTTGTAGACAATAACAAATAAACACACCCACAGACAAACAATGTGCAGAAATTGAGAGATTTTGGAAAATCCAATCCTAAATGGGGTATCTTCAACAAATCCTCCCATCAGGGCTGAGGGAACCCTGTGGAAGAGGAGGTGAAAAGACTGTAAGTGCCAGAGGGGATGGAGGAGACCAAGGAAACAAGGCCTTCTAAACACAGCAGGACCAATGCACATAAGAACTCAGAGACTATAGTAGAATTCATAGGGCCTATATGGATCTGAGTTGGATGGGGTCTCAGCATTAAGAAAGAAAGCAGACACAAGTTCCATTCCTAACCCAGAAGCTATCTTCAATTGACAACTGTTTCTATAAGAAAAATTAGTTTTCTCTAATGGAGTCTCTCTGGAGAAACAAATCAGTCTTAAGGGTAGGCCTCAGAGCCAGCAGTAGATGACCAACAGAAAATGGAAAAACGTAGGGGGAAGGTAATAGTAAATATGATTGTTAAAAAAGACTGCAGAAAATTCATAACAATGTTAAGATGTAGGAAAACTAAGAAGATTTACAATAATAGTCTTCTACAATATGGAAAATGACTCAAGTACACACACAGGATGGTCAAAGGAACAGAAGAGGGCTAGAAAGAAATTTGGCATGTATAGACTGTCTTTCTTTTTTCTCTTTTATGAGACAAGGTTTCTTTGTGTAACAGCCCTGGCTATCCTGTAGACTAGGCTGGCCCTCGGACTTACAGAGATCTGCCTCCTGAGTACTGGGATTAAAGGTGTGTGCCATAACTGCCTGGCAACAAACAAATTTTCAATAAGGGCACAAAGCAATTCAATACTAAGGAACTGTTATGATCACTGTTTAGAAGTTTTGAAAAGTAAGTTGACCTTTATTTTTATTACAGACACAAAAAAGGTTTTGAGTTAATAAAAAAACAAAGCACTGTTTTAAGGATGAATTCAGCACCAAGTATATGACACCAAGAATGCAATCATAAAGACTGTCTTCAACAGCCTTGAAGAGTTTAGGTATTTGTAGTCCTCAATGCTGAGTAAGTAGAGGCAGGATAGAGAGAAAGGGCAGGGATAGAGAGGAAAACAGAGGAAGCAAACATCTTACAAGAGTACGCCAACAGATGTGAATAAGGAAATATGTGAAATATCAACCAGCTTTAAAAAGAAAGAAGTTCTGATACATTCTATGACATACATAAAAAATTATATTAAGAGACATTAGCAAGGCAAAGAAGGGCAGAAGTGCGATTTCACTTACACAAGGCTCATGAAGTCAAATTGATTCATGAAGTCAAAAAGCAGAATGCTTTTGCCAGGATCTGTGAAGAAAGCAAGCGAGGAGTTATTCTTTAAGGGATTCCCAGTTTCAGTTTAAAATGACAGAAAACTTCAAAAGTTACATGGGGAAATGTAGCCTATTGTGAATGTATGGACCACCACTGAACTGAACAATAAGGACTAAGTTTGGTTTTATTTCATCTTAAAAAAAAGGTTCTTTTTTTGTTGGTTTGTTTTTTTGTTTTTTTCGAGACAGGGTTTCTCTGTGTAGTTTTGATGCCTGTACTGAAACTAGCACTTGTAGACCAGGCTGGCCTCGAACTCACAAAGATTTGCCTTCTGCTGCCTCTAAATTGCTGGGATTAAAGGCATGCACCACCACTGCCTGGCAACTAATTGATTTTCATGCGCATGAGTGTTTTTCTTGCATGCATGCATGTGTCATTTGTTCCTGATGCTTGTTGAGATCAAAAAACAGTATCATACTGCTAGAACTGGAGGAGCTGTTCTAAGTTGCCACAAAGGTGTTGGGGACCAAATGAAAGTCTTCTGTAATACCAAGTGTTCTTACCTACTGAGCAAGACTTCCAGTCACTTATTTTATCTCAATACTTAAAGTATTAAAAGATATTGCACAGAAGGATAACTAGAGATAGCAATAAAAAAATTACACAGTTCAAAACTTAGAAGAGTTTTGATATTCTTACAATGACTACAAATGCTTGAAAAAATATTTAGTTCAACTTAAGCATTAATTCCCATATATATATAATGTTATCCTGTTATGTATCATTTTAATTGAATATTAGAATTTAAAATTAGGTTTTTGAAGTTATTACATTATTTCCCCTCTCTCTCCAATCAATTTCTCCTATGTAAACCTGCATTCTTCTTTCATATTTATGTGTTGGCTTATAACCAAAGAAATGCAATAAACCACATAAATGGACTTAAAGACAAAAATCACATGATCATCGCAGCAAATAGAGAACAGGCATGTTAAAAAATTTCCATGATAAAAGTCCCAGATAATGTAGTCCCCAAGAATTACCACAAACAATAAAAATTATTTATGACAACCATCATCTTAAGTGTGTGACATCACCTTAAGTGGAGAAAAGCTAGAAGCAATTCTAGTGAAGTCAGGAACAAGGAATAGGCAAGAAAAAGAAATATAAGTGATATAAATATTGAAGGAAGAAGTCACACTATCCTTATTGTGGATGATATGACACTAGATTAGAGATTCCCAAAATTATACCTGAAAAGTCCTAGAAAAGATAAACAAATTCAGCAATGTGGCAGGATAAAGAATCAACTGGAACAAATTAATACCTTTCTATACACCAACAGAAAACATACAGAGGAGGACACCGTGGACACACTCCTATTCACAGTAGCCTCAAAGAAAATAAAGTATCTAAGAAAAAAAAAACTAGCCTCTACACCTCTAAAGACAGAGATAGACACTAGAAAATGGAAAGATACCCTATGCTTATAGATTAGTAGAGTTAACATTACGAAACTGGTCATTATATCAAAAGCTATTAATACAATACCAATCAAAAGCCTTCCAATATTCTTCAAAGAATTAAAAATATTCTAAAATTCATATGGAACCACGAAAGGATAGCCAAAACAATGATGACTAAAAGGAACAATGTTAGGATTGCAATTTCAAATCTTATGTATAACAGAGTCATAGAAATTGCACCAAATCAGGTGTGTAAACGAATGGAACAATATCAAAGACACAAACGTGCACACATAGCTTCAGCCACTAATATTTGACAAGCACTCCAAAAGCGTATGTTGAAGAAAGTGTCTTCAAAAAATGGTGCTGTAAAACTGGGTGTCCACATGCAGATGCCTCTTGCTGGAGTGTGAGGAAAAAAGGACCATCATCCACTGTTTGTGGGACCGTAAATTGGTGAGAAGCTCAAAAAGCTAAAAATGAATTCATCATATGATCAGTCTTTCCGCTCCTTGACATATGCAGAAATGTGGACATCCAACTCCACAGGTATCTGTTTAGTCAGGCTCAATGTTGCTTTATTCACAATAGCTTGGATATGGAAAAAACCTAGATGTCACACAACTGATGAATGTATAACTGGTACTTATCTACTACAGAATACTATTTAGCAAAAAAAAAATCATGAACAAGTAAATGGATGGAACTAGAAAATATTATATTGAATTAAGGAAACCACATGTTCTTTCTCACTGGACGTTCCTAGCTCCAAATCTTCAAATGTGAGTATGTACCCTACAGTAACTGTAATTCCTTTAGCCACCCATAAGGCTGCACTTCTGGGTTCGGAAGCCAGTATGTATCCCAGGTGCACATGCGTGAGTGGCCCGCCATCTGCATCACCACCAGCGTTTGACGTAGAGGCCCCCATGCGCAGGCACAGGGCGTAGCGCCACCCATCATCAGCATCTGACGTAGACACGTCTTTCCCCTCATGCGCATGTGCTGGGAAACCTTTAAAAGCTAAAGGTGCCATTCCCATCTGTCTCTTTTACCCCCTCTGTTCACCGTTTCCCACGGGCCTGTCTGCACAGATCTTTTAATGAACTTATACACGTGGGTTCATTTGTGTCTTGTGTTCTCTCCCCATCTCCACAGGACATTTTTAGTAACTATAGGAACCTGGAAAATAAGACCAAACTATTGCCAAGAAAGGGAGGTTGGGGAGCATTAGAGAGGTAAATAGCAGTGTACAAATGATCTAATTAGGGAAAGAGCAAAGGGAAAATACAGAAGAAGGTAGGCAGAGGGCAAAAGGGAATAGCAGAATGCAAGCAATCTATTTGACAGGCAGAATAAGAAAGGGGGCTTTTAGGGAGCAGGGAGGGAGGTAAATACAGAAGATGAAGAAAGTGGGATAAAATAACAATAATGATGTCTGAAAAAGCCACAGGAAATCACACTATTAACTGTTTACCTTAAAAAATAGTCCACATACATAATCTGTGTGTAAATAAATGCAGACATTTTTAATGAACTTTTTTCATCTGGTCTGAATGTGCTCCTTCCAAGACCCAAAAACCACCTAAGGTCACAAAGCAGGTCCCCCCAATGGTAGTGTTAATAACGATGATTCAGTTACAACCTGAGCTGGTTTTGCCAGGAAACAGAATCCTGAAGTATTTCTCAGAGGTCCTTAAAGGTTGGGTGAATGCTCCCGACTACAACTCTCAGTACAACCAATGTCTGACAGAGTCCCCATACCAAACACCTGGCAGTCCCAGGTTTCAAGAACACCTCTCCCCTGTCATTGCCATCTACCTTTATAAAACCTAACAAGCTTTGGCAGCTGGGTACTGTCCTCCACTGTCTGAGGCAGTCCAGCAAGTTTTGTTTTGTATTTTGATAAATGGTTTCATGTTGCACCTACTTACACTAACCAAAACCCTAATACCAGACAAAGGGAATCCTTTTTTGGGTTGTTGACCAGGGCTGTCCAAGACATTCCCCAAATAAAAGAGCCCATTGCTGAAGGTCCCAAACACTTGAGACAAAGGGTCCAGAGGTCCTTGAATTGGAACTGACCTGAACGCCTTCCTCAGGATAGTTTTCACTGTACAGAATTGTGGTGTGAGAGAAGCAACCCACATTTCTACTCAGCTATGACACATATTCCACAAGACCCTACAATACAATACATCCTAAAAGAGCAATAGTTTCATACTTTGACAGTAACCAATAGCTTTCTAAATGAACTTAAGACTTGCTCCACTAGAGGGAAACATGCCCGGTACTGGAAACCTAACTAGCTTCTCTGTTAGTGAAGTCATGGATGTTGGATGAGAACCTATAACCACCACTTCACTACAANNNNAAAAAAAAAAATACCTAATTGGCTTCTAAACATTTATTCTTACACCTACAGGTAAGTATAGTCCTCACCTGTCATCAAGGGAACTTCTCTTTGCAACAGAGACTACCACAGAAAACCATAACCAATAAGACACAGAGTTATGGAGGCCAGACCCAATAGATACATCTACAAAAGACTCCTTCACCTAAGGCTCAAAGAACATTTAGGAAGATTGGGAAGAAAAATTGTAATGGCCAGAAGATCAGGGAGCTTGCTAGGAGATTATGTTTCCTACGCATATAAAAAAATCTACACACATAAAGTCTCACAATTACGACTGCTCCGATGTGAGCTGAAGAATGACACCAATGCACAGACAATTGAGGAAAGCAGGGAACACAAGGGGAGGTCTTCCCCAGGGAAGAGAAAAGCAGCTGGTTGTCTGGTGCCAAATGGTCATCCTTGACAACATACATACCAGTAACATATGGACTGAGCAGGCTATATTTAGGAATACTATGTACATTCATATAGCTAAGCACTAATAATTAATGAAAAAATAGGCCATGAATTTGAAGGAGTGGGGAGGGGTGTTTGGGAGAGTTTAGAAGGAGAAATGTAAAAGACTTTCCACAGCAGGCAAGTTTGAAAGATTAGCAGAGATGCAAAGCCAAGAAGAAATCAGGCAGCAAGCCTTTCTGGTCTCAATGGAAAAATACAGAATAGTACCTCAGGAAACAGACCAAAGGACAAGAATTCTGTGAGGATGCTCATGACCACTAGTCCCACTAAGACTGCAGCATCCCATTCGTTATCAGAACCTACTGTGGGCCTTACCACCTGTAGCTTTTGTGGAGGATTTTCCAGTATCTCAACTGGTGCCCTGGCACAGCAACTCTCCATGGTCAACTGTACACCTGCTTCCCTTCCTTCTCCCAGGAGCCCTGCCTCCTGCAGCTACTGTCAACCTTGCAGAACGATGATCTCAGACTGGATCCTAATCTTGTCTGAAAGATTAGACAAATCTATGACTATGACTCAAACTTCCCTTCTTAGCCCAATACAATGAGAATAAAACATGAAAATTAAAAAAATTACATAAATTCTTTTGTGGTTTCAATATAATTGGCCCCCATAATAGGGAGTGGCAATATTAGGAGGTGTGGCTTTGTTGGAGTGAGTATGGCCTTGTTAGAGGAAGTGTGTCACTGTGAGGGCAGGCTTGGATATTTCCTATACTCAGGATACCACCCCGTCTGTGAGCCAACTTCCTGTTACGGGCAAGACGTAGGAATCTCAGCTATTCCTCCAGTACTACATCTGCATGCACGCCACCATGCTCCCCACCATGAAGAAAATGGCCTGAATTTCTGAAACTGTAAGCAAGCCAACCCAATTAAATGTTTCCTTTGTAAGAATTGCCAGGGTCATAGTGTCTCTTCATAGCAATGAAAAACCTAAGACAAACACATGATACATATTCTATAAACAAAATATATATTTACCCAAATAACCAATAAAATAGAATTTAGATCTGGGGAGACAGTTTAGTGGCATAATGTTTACCAAGAAAGCACAAAACAGTGTCAGGGCAGTCATATTTAATTGCAACTACTAAATACAGAACGGCACTTTTACTGAAGTATACCCTTGTTGGGTGGCCTATTTCAATCGGTGCTATTCAAGCATGCAAACATACACAAAGAAATGAAGAAGACCATATGCTATCATTTCTTCATTTCTACTATGATTCAAATCCATTTTTCTCTTTGTTATGACCTGGACTAGGGCAAAACAATGAGTTGTATTCTCAGTAAATCAATATACCCGGCTGCCATCTAGGCCATGTTCCAGGAGCTAAAAGGGAAGAGTGAGATATATTTCCATCAAAATGTTGAGGGATAAAATTCAGAAGAAACTGCTACATTAATCCACATATCAAAGGATATATGATAATCATATTTAGATATAAAATATAAATATATATGTACACACACATACTCATATGAAAGAGACTATACTTTACTGAGCGTGATGATGCATACCTTTAATTGTAGCACCAGGGAAGGTAAGACAGGTAGGAATCTTTGAGTTTGAGGCCTACTTGATCTATACAGTGAGTTCTATGTCATCCAGAGTTTCAAAATAAGACACTGTCTCAAAACAAAACGAAACAACACAAAACAATGTACAAAACCCCCAAACAGCATTTCCATTTGGGGAGATTTAACAGTTGTCTAGGCTAAGTCAGGGGAAATGAAATAGTGTTAAAGGAAGAAAGTAATAATGAAGCTGAAGCAGGTCTGTAATCGCAGCAACTGAGAGGTTGAGGTAGAAGGATCAGGAGAGTTCAAAGCCATTCTCAGCTAACTGAAAAGTTCAAAGCCAGCTTGGGCTGCAAAGACCCTGTCCCTCCCATTAAAAAAGAGACAAAAAGTCAGAAACCTATGAAACAGAAAATACATACTATAAAATGAATTGTCTATGTAAAGTTCTAATGTTTGTTTAAAAAGTTAAAAAAAAAAACAGTATCTAAACCAGGAGTGGTACACACACCTCTATAATCTAAGCACAGAGAGAAGTTGAAACATGAAGATTATAAATTTGAGAAGCCAGTATGGACTACATTGTATGATCCTGTTTAAATAATAATAGTAAAAGATTAAGTATATAAATATTAGGAATATGTAGAACACATTAAAACAAAAGTGATTGTGAACAAAGTTTGATTACATAGCTTAAACATTTTATGGAAATAATAACTTCCTTAAGAAATTTTTATAATAACAAAATATAAAACAAGAATGCAACATAGTCCTCCAGAACTCAAGTATAGCTTTAATAAAATAGAGTTTTCCCAAGCTGGGCATGATGGAAAAACCCCTTAACTCCAGCACAGCACTCAGGCTACTGGAGCAGAAGATTGGGAGGCTACAAAATAAGATTATAACTTTAAGACAAAAAAGTGTGTGTATGTTTGTCTGGGCACACACATGAAGGCCACAGGACAAGCAAAGGAAGTCCTCTCCTTTCACCTTGTTAAGTAAGGGTCTGTCTGTTACTTCTGCAGTGCTCTGTTTTCTAGAACAGTTGTAACCCTTCCCCTACACACACAGACACACACACAAGTTTGTGCGCTTCTAGCCAATTTTACTGTCTTAGCCTTCCATTTTCCTTTAAGCAATGATAGGATTTGACATGCGTACTCAGGTTGTCAGTCAGACCTGCTCTGCAAGTGATTTTACCCACTGAGCTATCTCACCAGACCCATTTGCAGTTCTTATCAGATAGGGTCTCATGAAGCCCAGGGTGGCCTACAGATATGCATGCAGTCTACACTGGGCCTGAACTGCTGATCCTCCTGCTTCTTCTTCCTCCGTGTGGAAATCATAAAGGTGCCAACATGCCTAAGAAATGGTGATATTCTTACTCAAATACTCCATCCAGATTTAGAGGAGGAAAAACCTATGGCTCATTTTAGGAGAATGACTGTCATAAGCCTGAAACAGAAAAGGAAAAGTTATCATAAAACATACACATAAAAAAACTGAAGTTCAAAGATCAAGACAATGTGTCCTTTCTAAATAAGTTAGTTACCTATACAAATTCAATGTACCACTGGAAAGTCATTTGTCTTAATTTCACTATTCTTTCAACAACAACAAAATAATAATCAAATGAACAAAAACTCAGTTTTTGTTTATTCATTCAGCTTACCATCATTTTACTAGCTAAGACAAGGTACTTAAATTTATCAACACCTGAAAGACAGTGTGAAAAAAAGAATACTTGGTAAAAGACTACAGCAATATACCAGAAAGAGGAAAAAGCAAACAATAGACAAAATATGTAAGTAAAATGAAATAAACCCCTCCAGAAAAAGACAAGTTCTTGACCTAAATAAACATAGAAGAAAAAAATTCCAGCACAAGGGAAGTTCATTTCATTTATAGTCAGAAGTGAAATAGGGCCACCTATGATTTTTCTATACAAATTCATCAATGATATTTCCAATCTCCAGACAAATAAGAATATATCAAGTATGTATAACTCAAAGGAAGCATACATGTCTACTTATTTTATTTAGATGATACAACTATCTATGAATAACATACAAACTAGTATACTAAAGTAGTAGAAATATCTTTAATCAACAATGTTGCTGCAAAATTCAGTGAGTACAACAGTTTGAAGAAAATATAATTGAACACCCAAAGTCAATGTTTTCAGTTACAAATAGTCAGGTTGCATAAAAATGCCAATATTTTGAAGATTTATATACAGATTCAATAAACCTCAGAAATAGAAATCCAGTATTTGGATTTTACAATCTCATTTTAAAATATAACATTTTGGTGAAAAATGAAGACAACCTGCAGAGAATAAGATACTTAGAAATCTCTAAATTACAAGAATGGCATACCTGATCAGTATGAACAACATGATTTTTATGAAAGTACATAACAGTGCAATATGTATTTGGGGAAGAGTAAAATCAACACGGTTAATTACAGGAGAGAGTGATATGCACTATAACAAGAGCATATGAGCTTTTAAGGTTTAATGATCTCCATCATAGTCTAGCTTTTAAATTCACCCAATGGTTTTTTTCATAATATAAAAATAAACATTTTATTTTAATTTAGGTGTACAATTAACTGGCACCTAATACATTCATCATTGTGAAACCATTATCACTGACCTCTATAATCATGCTTATTGTTTATAGATACTGTTGTCACCTGCTAGACTGCAAACAAAAATTTGGCCTCTGCAGAGAATATACTTGTTGCTGTCTTTTTAATTATAAATTTGAGTATGAAAATTGACCTTTTTGCATGTGTATTGGAAAAGGATAAAGGGTGGATATAACATGGGGAAAATTGAAGGGAGAACATAAATGACTACAGTATTAAATGAACTAACTTTTGAGTTAAATTGGCAGTATATCAAACCGAATGACAAGTAACTTTATTTGCATGATTGTCACCCAACAAACACATAAAGTAACTGAAGATTTGATTTTAGATAGAAAAAGTATTCTGCAAGTTTAACAGTAACAAAAACAGTGTGCTCTCATATTAACGACAGTTTTAGAAAAAAAAGAAAAAAAAAACCCATGCTAAGAGCAGCTCCCGTCATTTTGTCACTCTTGAACACCCTGCTCTACGATTTTTTGCTTGTTTGTTTATTTGTTTTGGTTTTTTCGATACAGGGTTTCTCTGTAGCTTTGGAGCCTGTCCTGGAACTAGCTCTTGCACACCAGGCTGGCCTCAAACTCACAGAGATCCGCCTGCCTCTGCGGTGATTAAAGGCGTGTGCCACCACTGCCGGGTCATGCTCTACAGATCTTTAAAACCAGGTAGGCAGAACCTTCCTTTGTTACCTATGAAGTGTTCTAATAATCCCAATTCTCCTGGGTCGCCAGCTATGGGGACCAAAGCATGCGCCTCCTTAAGGTGTCCTCATTCCTGACACTTATTGACCTCTGCTTCCTGGAGCTAAAGGGTTAAATGATGAAACCCGTGCTTACCGGACTGAGTGGAATCCAGGAAGCGGAAGTATCCTCGCTAAAGCGGAAAAGCTAGAAATTCACAGAAAAGATTCCTAGCGCCTCGGGGAGCAAAAGGGTTCCGAGAGATATACATGGGAGAAAACCCTAAACATTCTTTCTCACACGTGTCTTAATTCAATAGCTTCCTTGGGTTAATGGCTCCGACTTCAGTTCCGCCTCCGAAATCTCGCGGAACTTCATTAGTCCTTTATTACGGGAAACCCTCACGGTGTGCATTTTGGGAAATGAAGTTCGATACCTTTGATTCTCCCTGCCATCTAGAGGAACTGGGAAATCTCCAGTTGAAACCAATTGATTGAAAAAACTGGGAAATCTCCAATTGAAACCAACTGACTGAAGAAACTTGCAATCGAATTGGTTTATGGGAAATGTAGTTCTTAAATTTGACAGCCATGGAAAGGATGCTCAAGCAGAGTGTGTGTATCGGTCATATTTTACCAAGTTCTGATTGCCCCAGAGCTATAAGCGTCTGTCCTCAGCTTCTTCTTTCTATAATTATCAACCTGTTAGCAGCAATTTTTCCAACTTTAAATAATGTGTATACAATCACCAAACTCAAATTTTCACTCATAATCCGTACCTCTACCCCCAAAGGCAGGCTACCTTATTTAGAAGATATTTTATAAACATGTTAAAATGCTGAAATAGAAACCCCACCCTCAAATAATAGCAATTCTATCACATGTCCATTTCAAAAACAGTGTTCATACAAAACAGCTCGTGCCTTAGACACATTTGTCCACGTAAATTATGAACCAAAAACCAATGACGGTGACCTAGAAACAACAACTGAGGGTGTCACAAAAGACAAATTTCACCACAGAACTGCCTACAAGAGAATTCATTGGTTGCAAAATGAAGAAAGTCAAAGATCAAGACTTTTAACATATATGTTGATGTCGGGTGGGGGAGGGTGCATAACTGCCTTGTAGAAAGGCAGAGAAAACTATATGTCTGAGTTACTATCCAATAGCATCCTTAGTTTTTGGATTGGTTGAAATTATTCATCTGTTACTAATACATGTTAAAGAATTTTTTTAAAGGTTGTCCAATCACAGAGGTGGGAAATGAAATAAAATGAAGATACTGTAAATTGCCCAAAATAATTTGGTTTTTGATCAATATTCTAACTCCACATAAATTATGAATCTCTCATGACCCTAATCTTTCCACTTGCAACATATCCTCCTGGCATGGGCCATGACACCAAACTGAAAATCATGAAGTCATTCAGGATTGAAGAATCTTCAAAGTAAGTATGCATTTGTATTATTTCTCTCTTTTGGGCAGTAGGGAAACTTCACTTATGACAGTCAGCATTTTTTCATAATTTTACTCACTTATCTCTGTTCAGTAATACACAAAACATCACTTAATTTCCCTAAAATATGTATGTTCATCATGAGTATCTAAAATACTTGGAAGCTAAAAATGTCACCATGTAGAATTTGAGACCTCCAGTAGTGATGTACTGGCTCTTGCTGGAACCCTGTCACTGTCTAATTGTGAAATGACAGCCGTAGCTCATGTGGATGAACAATACAAGAAGGTTGGTAACCTTTGGGAAGTGGAGCTTTGAGTAGGTGGGACTGGAAGTTTGCCTTTTTGTTTTTGTTTGTGTTTGTGTTTTTGACAGGGTCTCCCTGTATCTTTGAAGCCAGTCCTGGAACTAGCTCTTGTAGACAAGACTGCCCCTGAATTCACAGACAACTGTCTGCCTCTGCTTCCCGAATGCCAGGATTAAAGGCGTACACCACCACTGGCCTGCAGGGACTTGAGAGGTTTGATAGTCTAATTACACTTCTGTTTGTTCTCTTCTTTCCCTGAGACAGGTTTTCTCTGTGTATCCCTGGATGTCCTGGAATTCACTCTGTAGACTAGGCTGGCCTTGAACTCATAGAGATCCACCTGACTCTGCCTTTTGGGTTCTGGGATTAAAGGGGTGTGCCACCACTGCCCAATTGTTCACTACTTCTTAACTTCAGATGCCATATGAGAAGCTGCTTAATCACCCTGCTGCCAGGATTTTCCAACTGCATTGTACAGTATCCTCACAAGCTGTAAACCAAATGACTCTTCAACTCTAAATTACTTTTTGTCTGTTGTGTAGTCACAATAATGAAAGTTACTAATAGAATTGTGTAAAAAACTACCAGCCTATCAAAATAAAACTAGAGATTCAATGTAATTATTATAAGAATTCCAACACAATTCTTCAAAAAATTTTAAAGGACAATATTCAGATTCATATGAAAACAAAAAGTCCAGTATAGCTAAAATAATCTTGAATAATAAAAGAACTTCCGGTGGTATCATGATCGCCAATTTCAAATTATACTACTGAGCTAAGTAATGAAAACAGCATGAAAATGACATAAAAACAGACAAGTTGACGAATGAAATCTACTCGAAGACTTAGACATAAGTTCACATGATTATGAACATTGTTTTTATATAATGTAGAAATAAATACAGCATCTTAAAGAAGTGGTGCTGCTCAAATTGGGTAACCGCATATGGAAGATTTCACATAGATATGCACTTAAAACTCTGCCCAAAATTAAACTCCAAATGGATAAAAGATTTCAGCATAAGGATAGATATACTTAATACAATAGAAGAGAATTGAACTCGCTGGATCAGGAAAAACTTTCTGAACAGAAGAGCAATATCACAAGCAATAAGAGTAGTTAATAAATGAACCTCATGAAACTGAAGTGCTTGTGTATGGTAAAAGAAACATCATTTGGACATTTGTAGAAAGCATCTATCTACTTACTGTAAAATTTTTTCACTTTCTTTTTTCATTTCTTTAATTTATTAAAAATTTCCACCTCCTCTTCTCTTCCAATTTCCCTCCCACTCCCCCACTCCCATTCCCCTCCCTCTCCAGTCCTAAGAGCAGTCAGGGTTCCCTGCCCTGTGGGAAGTCCAAGGTCTCACCCCAATCCAGGTCTAGGAAGGTGAGCATCCAAACAGACTAGGCTCCCAAATAGCCAGT
>LOEQ01003862.1:61436-71446 GCA_001685075.1 Bramus lutescens
AATATACAGCAAGCCAACAGCCAACATCAAACTAAATGGAGAGAAACTCGCAGCAATTCCACTGAAATCAGGAACAAGACAAGGTTGTCCACTCTCTCCATATCTATTCAATATAGTTTTGAGGTCCTAGCTAGAGCAATAAGACACCAAAGGAGATCAAGGGGATACAAGTTGGAAAAGAAGAAGTCAAATTCTCACTGCTTGCTGGTGATATGATAGCTTACATAAGTGATCCCCAAAATTTTACCAAGGAACTTTTACAACTCATAAACACTTTCAGTAATATAGCAGGATACAAGATTAATGCAAAAAGATTCAGTAGACCTCCTGTATACAGATGATAAAAGGGCTAGGAGAGAAATCAGAGAAACAACACCCTTCACAATAGCCACAAATAGCATAAAATATCTTAGAGTAACTCTAACCAAACAAGTGGAAGACTTGTATGACAAGGACTTTAAATCTTTGAAGAAGGAAATTGAAGAAGATACCAGAAAGTCATGAGATTTCCTGTGCTCTTAAGTAGGTATAATTAACATAGTAAAAATGGCAATCTTACCAAAAGCAATCTATAGATTCAATGCAATGCCAATCATAATCCCAGCAAAATTCTTCACAGACCTCGAAAGAACAGTACTCAACTTCNTAGCCACAAATAGCATAAAATATCTTAGAGTAACTCTAACCAAACAAGTGGAAGACTTGTATGACAAGGACTTTAAATCTTTGAAGAAGGAAATTGAAGAAGATACCAGAAAGTCATGAGATTTCCTGTGCTCTTAAGTAGGTATAATTAACATAGTAAAAATGGCAATCTTACCAAAAGCAATCTATAGATTCAATGCAATGCCAATCATAATCCCAGCAAAATTCTTCACAGACCTCGAAAGAACAGTACTCAACTTCATATAGAAAGGCAAAAACAAAAACAAAAACAACAAAAACCCAGGATAGCCAAACCAATCCTGTAAAATGCATTTATTTTTTTGCTTCAGCTGGAGTTACATTTTGTAAAATCTGATGCACATAGGCCTATGTTCATTCTTCAGCATGTGGACATTTACTTTACCCTTTGCTATTTGTTGAAAATGATTTCTTTTCTCCAGGTTATGTTTTGGACATATTTGCAAAATATTAATTGGATGAAGTTAGGATTATCCTCAACTTCCTTGAAGATCTAGATGAGGATTGAGAAGAGCTAGATGATCTTACATGCATTGCCTTGAATCTATAACTAGCTTTTGGCAAAATGATCATTTATGAAAGATTAATCCTACAAATCTATGAATAGGAAGTGTCGTTCCATTTTCTTACACTTTTTTCCTGTCTCTTCCTTCAGATATTTAAAGTTTTCATTGTATAAATTCTTTTTCTTCCTTCATTAGGTTTATTCCTATATACTTTATTTTCTTTAAGGCTACTATGTATATAGTGTGTTCACAACCGCATCCTTTATATGTTTACTTGTTTTCTATATAGTAGCTATTGATTTGTGTATGTTGATTCTGTATCCTGCCATGTTGCCACTTTTGTTTATCACTACTAGAAGTTTTCTGGTAGGATTCATGGAATATCTAATGTATAACTATTATGTCATCTGCAATTAGAGTTATTTTGAAATCTTCTTTTCCCATTGCCATTGATATGACTTTAGTTTACTTCTTTACCCCGATGTTCTAGCTAGTACTTTGGTCACATTATAGAAGAAAAGTGAGAATAGTTGACATCACCATCTCATGCTGACTTCAGCAGGAGTACTGGAAACTTATTTATAATACTATTTTCTTGGCTTTCTTATAAGCAGCTCCTATTTATTTTGTTTAGGCATGTTACATCTAGCCATACATTCTCTAGGACTTTTATCTTGAAGGAATGTTGGAATTTGTGTAATGATCATGTGACTTTTTTGTCTTTAAGCTCATTTTTTGTGGTTCGTCATATATATTTTTAAACTTTTATTGATTCTTTGTAGATTTCACATCATACATCCCAATCCTACTTATGTCCATGTCTTCTTTCACTCACCCTTTGACCAAGCAACTCAACCCCCAAAACAAAACAAGATTTAAAAGAAAAATGGAAAACCAAAACAGTCAACCAACCAACCAACCAAACAAACAAAACCCCAGAACACAGAAAAGAAGAAGAAAAAGTATCTCATTGTGGGAGCTATAGTATGGCCTGCTGAGTCATATGGTTGACACTTTATTCCTTACATCTCTTGTGTTTTTTTTTTGAGTCATTGCTCTGGTTTGAGGTCCCTGCTACACTATTGATAATGAGCTCTCAATGGCACTTCTCTTTGATACCCTGTTGTTTTCCTGTGTTGTGGAGATTCTGTAGTTATGAATCTGTAGGTTTTTTTCCTCTTCCATGCTCCAGTAGTTCATATATGAGGGGAACTTGGGATTGGGTAACTCATGGTCCTGTTTCTGGGCCTAGGTCATAGCTGTGTTGATCAGCCTGCCAACTTTACTTCATTATCACTTCCTGGAGCTCTCCAGCACTGTCTCAGCTAACTAATCCAATCCAGCCTACAGCAAGAAATCAGGACAGTTCTCCTGTTTTGAGGCCCTTTGGTCTGGCTTACACACATGCACACTACCAGGGCCAGCTCTACCATTTTGCTTAGATGAGGTGTAAGGCCTCTCCTGATTGCTCTAGGGGGAATAAGAGGGTGGGGGCAGGAACATCTCTCCTGATCTTAAACTCTTAGGGATGACTAACCTGTACCACTGCCAACAGGGTCAGATCTAGTGTGCTTCCCTGGGAGGTACAGGACCTGGTCTCCCAAGTTCTGTTGCCATTGAAGGACAGTGCCAGTGCTCTCAATCTCAGGACTTCAGGGTCAGCTCACCCATACACCAGAGGTGGTGAGAGTTAGAAGAGTGGGAGGTATCTTTCTTTAAGCCATTACACTGTATGGCAGATGAGAGGTGAGACCAGATATCCCCTACACATTTACTGGGCCATATTACCTGTGGCACCCTACTCCCCATCAATTGGGGTCAATCTATTGTGTTGTTGCTGAGGTACAGGACCATTAGGTGGCAAGGGATGAGGGGTGAGGGGTATCACTTCCTTGTTTTTGCCACCATAAGACAGAAAGTATGGCTCCCAGTTTCACACCTCCAGAGCCAGATCACCTATGCTCCCACTGATGGAGACAGTTCTACTGTGCTACCCAGGTAAGGTGCAGGGCCAGTTCTCTATAGAGTCACTGACAGTGAGGGGTGAGACCAACTCTGTTCAATTCTATCCTCCCTACCTTCAGTGGTAACAGGAACCATGGACATCAATACAGAACATGTCTGCTGCAGACTCATGGACCTAGACATGGTGTTTGGTGGCAGCCTAGGTCTGGGTAATGTCATGGTCCTGGTGGTGGCACATATTAGACATGTCTATACAGGTTTGGAAGAGGCACAGCCCTTGAACACCAACAAGGCTACAGGTGGCAGCCCAGATCCTGGCTGTCTGTGTGGCCTTTGGTGGCAACATGGGCCACACACATCAACAAAGATTCAGGCAGTGGTAGGACTACAGACCTAGATGTTTCTTTGGTAGCAGCCTTTGCTGTGGGACAATGGTCTTGTACCCTGCCACTTGCATTGTTTTAATAAAACTCTGATTGACCAATAGCCAGACAAGAACTATAGGCAGAGAGACCAGGAAGGAAGTAGAAGCAGCAAAATGAGAAGAGAAGTCTGAGAAGAGGAAAGACTCAGTTTGTAGTCATCACCCAGATGCAGAGGAAGCAAGATGAGAATGCCTCACTGATAAAATGTATCAAGGTATGTGCTAACACAGACAAGAATTATCGGTTAATGCAGGATGTAAGAATTAATAAAAATGCTGGGCTAATAGGCCAACCAGTTAATAATTAATACAGAACTCTGTGTGTTTCTTTGGGGCTGAATGGCTGTGAGATTGGGCAGGACAGAAATCTCTGTTAACAAGCCTAGATGTGGGCCCTGATATCATTGTGGCCTTAATTGGAAATGCATATCACCTAGTTAGGGATGGCCTTTGTGACAGTATGTCCCCTTAATGCCAACATGTCCCCATGTGGCAGCCCATTCAGTAACAACAATTACAAGAGTCACAATACAAGGGTCACAATGCATGAGTTAATGGTAAAAAGAGTCACAGATATTAACACAGACTCTGGGTTTGGTAGTGCAATGAAACTAGACATAGGCCATGGCTACATTTTAGGTCCAGATGACACCAAGGGCCTTGGTGGCAGAATAAGCCATCCAATTCTATATGTCCCCAGTGTAGGCCTGTGCATGGCCATTAGTGGAAAAAGAGCCATAGACATCCCCCCCCGCTGTGTCAGGCTCTCAGACCAAAACTTGGACCTTGGCAAATGTTCAGTCCCAGACTTGGGCTTGGGATAGCAAGAAGGTCATTGATATCAGCTTGTTCCTCACCACCTTCACCTCTTAGATCTGCTTCTCCCTGCAAGCTGTGAACCCTTCCACATTTCTCCCTCTCCCATTTGCCCACACTGTACTCACTCACCATAATGGTTTCCAATGGGTTCATGGTTGTGATCTACCTGCTCAAGCCAAAAGGCATGGTATGGAACTGTTGATGTTCTCCTCTCATATGCACTCAGGCCTACAAATCTATTATGTTCATTTCTATATGTTTCTTACGTACGTTGAACCATTCTTGTATTTCAGGAAAAAAGCTTGTTCAGATTGGCTCATCTATTCTATGTATGTCCTTATTTTATTCACAAGTACTTTATTGAGTACTTTTATGTCTTATGGTTTTCAGTGATATTGTGCTGTAGTTTTCTATTTTTGTGACTTTAACTGGTTTTTGGCATTAGAGTGATTCTGGCTTTTAAAAGAGTTCAGCAGCACTCATTCTATCTCCATTTTCAAGAATAATTTAAAAAGGATTGTCTATAAATTGTTGAAAGCCTGGTTAAATTCTTCTAAGAATCCATTTGGCCTGGAACTTTTAAAATTTTAGCTGGAAGTCTTTTAATTACAATTTCAATATCTTTATTTGTAGTGTATCTGTTTAGATTGAGAACCTCTTTTTGCTAATCTGGTTTGACTAAAGTAGGCAATCATTGGTTTCTCTATTTTCTATCTTACTATGGTACAGATTTTTTTGAGACAGGGTTTCTCTGTAGCTTTGGAGCCTGTCCTGGAGCTAACTATTATAGACCAGGCTGGCCTCGAACTCACAAAGATCTGCCTGCCTCTGCCTCCTGAGTGCTTGGTATTAAAGGTGTGTGCCACCATCATCTGGTTATGGTACAGATTTTCTAGTATTCTCTTACAGTATCTTGAAATTCTTTGATATCTATTATCATATTACCCTGTTCATTTCACATTGTCTTAATCTTGGCACTCTCTTTCTTTTGGTTAATTGGTCAAGGGTCTTTCATTTTTGTTTATCTTCTCAAATATATAGCTGTTAGATTGTTTACCCCTTGTATCTTTCTTTTAGTTTTAATTTCATTGATATCTACTCTGATATTTACCATTTCTTGATGTTGACTGAGATTGTATTTGATTTGTTACTGTTTTTCCTACCTTTTTGAGATGCTTAATTCATTTATTTGTGTACATCTTGAGTACTTTTGTTAGATTTTTACAAAATATATTTATTATTTATTCATTGTGTGTATATGTATGAGCACATGACGTAATACATGTGAAGTTCAGAAGACAATGTGCAATAATTGTTTCCCTCCTTCTACCATGTAGGTTCTGGGGATTAAACTCATATCTCCAGGCTTAGATGAAAGTCCCGTTAGCCATCTGACAGCCCCAAATCAGATTTCTTTTGCTTTGTTTTAACAAAAGAACTGTCTACCCTACAAATTATGGTTTCTCATTGCGATGAATGGTGAGTGGTTGCACCAGGGTATTATAAGACAGATTTTAACAGATGGTGAATTGTAGAGTAGAAGTCTTTGAGACTGTGCTTTTCTTCTATCTGTCACTAGTCAAGGTAGCACTTCTATCATTTCTGCAATGATCTCTCTTTAAATCAGCTCTAATCTCAACACTGGTGTATTTATTGATGTGCTCCTCCTCACATTACCAATCTTTCAAACTGTTTATGCTGTTTCTTAAAGATGTGACTCAATTTCCCTGTTTTAATAAATATCTAAGTTGATTCATCCAATGGTGTTATCTTTGATTTGCATAGTGCCATTTGTGGCATTCACATTGTGGTCATAGATTTTTAATTTTCTTTGCTGTGTAGTGTTGGTACATGAAAACACTGTATGTTACATATTGTAGGGCTTTGGGGAACTGGGTTAATTTCCATTCTGAAGTGATAATGTCATTCTTTTACATGTCTCATTGATATTGAATATATACATGTGTTTCTGGAAGGAAAGTACCTGATAATGAATCGCTGTACTATGGGTAATGCATATATTTGACTACAGTAGACATTGCAAAATTGTTTTTCCAAGTGCTACTATGAGCCCAGGAAAAGGTATAAAATGCAGATCTAGATGCAGAGAGCCATTCATTGGAACTCTCAGGAATCCCATAAAAACACAGTCAAAAGCCATAATATGTATGCAAAGGACTTGTAGGGTAAAAAATAGAAAAAATATATACCATAAATTAAATAAGATTGAAAAGAAAAACCTGACATGACATTATGAGATGAGGAACCTGAAAAGATGGTATTGAGTTCATTTTATTGTGAACATATACTGCTGGGCATGGGGCCTACCATAAAAAATTGTTTGTTTCTCCATTGAAACTCCTTGGAGAAAACAAAATTTTCAATTGTAGGTGGCTATTAATTGGAAATTGCTTATTGGTTAGGGATAAGGACATGTGTTTGCTTTTTCAGCTTTAGGACGCTAGCAGGTGCAGGTGCATGCATAGCCTGTGTATGTGTCTTAGTTTTTGTGAGTTATATGTTCATCAATCATGCCAATTTAGATTTAGAGATATGTTTTGTGTTCCATGTTATGATCTATTTTAGAAAAACTGTCATGTTTTGGTAGGTATTGATGCATTTATCTAATTATTCTTTACAAATAAAAAAATTAGGAGTCAGATATTGAGATAAGGCCAGAAAAGATCAGAGAATCAGAGGAGCAAAGATCAGTGACTTCATATTTCTTCTGTTACTTCCCCCAAAAGTGGCCAAGATTCTCTACGTCTCTGGTTCTTGGTCATGCAGGCAGTTTAGAGCATGGGATCCCTTTCATGGAATGAGCATCATATTAGATCAGTCATTGGTTGACTACACCTACAGGCTCTGAGTCACCATCATCACAACACATCTAGCAGGCATGGCAAGTTGTAGATCAATGGTTTTATGGCTCAGTTGGAGTCCCAGCCCCACCACTGAAAGCTTTGTCTGGTTACAGAGAATGACTTGTTCAGGCTCCTAATTTGCCATAACAAGGAGTTCCCAATATGATCACCCTCATAAAATACTAGATCTCTAAAAATCATCTTGAATGAGGTTACCCAGACACAGAAAGGCAAACATGGTGCATACTCACTTAAAAGTTGATATTAGCTGTTAAGTACATGATAATCATGCCTCAATTTACAGACCCAGAAAGTCTAAGTGACAAAGTAGGCTTCATGGGGACACATGGATCTCTTTGGGAAAAGGAAATAAGATAGATTTTGAAGCTGAAATAGGGTGAGTGATAATAGGAACAGAAGGGACCAGGTATGTGGGAGGAGAAATTGAGGGAAGAAATTTGGGAAGAAAGGGTCAACTGGAATTGGAGGGCATTGGGTGGAGCTATGTGGAAACCCACTACAGTAGTTTTATTTTATTTTATCTGTTTTATTATTATTATTATTATTATTATTATTATTATTATTTTAAGACAGAATTTCTTTGTGGTAACAGCTCTGGCTGTCCTGGAACTAGATGTGTAGATTAGGCTGGCCTCAAACACACAGGAATCTTTCCACTGCCTCCTGAGAGCTGGGATTAAAGGCATGCACAGCTATATCTGGCAATACTTTAAAAAAATAATTATGACTTTTTATTTCTGTCTGCAGTATCTCTGCTATGGACTTTTCACTGTTCATCTGAAATATTGCTTCCTGTAATTTCTTTGTTTGATTTCATGGATATAATTAATTTTGCCATGTTCATGCAAACTCTTCATCTTTCAGAGTCATAATTTTTATTTTAAACTGGTTTTTTATATTTATTTATATAATGCATACACACACACACACACACACACACATATATATATATATATCCATGATCATACAAGCTCTTCACCTTTAAGAGTCATAATTTTTGTTTTAAACTCTTTTTTATATTTGTATATATATGTATGTATACACACACACAATTTTAGCTATAACACTGTGGCAAATTTGTTTTCTGGCCTTTTCCTGTATGCTATTTATTTTTTCATGTTTTATACTTGTTTGGTTCAAGACTATTCCCTACTTTCTCTTTTATCAAATTCCGTGTATCTGATTTCACATTGAGGTCTTTGGTCTACTTGGATTTGAGTTTTATGCAGTGTGATAGGTTTGGATCTATTTGCACTCTTCTACATGCAGACATACAGTTAGAGCTTTTGTAGAAGATGCCTTTTCTTTTCCACTGTGACTTTCTGGTTTCTTTATCAGGTGTCCATATGTCTGTGGATTTATGTCTATGTCTTTCATTCAATTCCATTGTTCAACATGACTTGTTTAATGCCAATTTCATATTTCTTTCATTATTATAGTTCTATAGTAAAGCTTGAAATCAGGGATGGGAATATCTCAGCAAATTTTAATGTTTGATATTCTTTTAGCTATACTGGGTTTATTCATTTCTCCAGATGGAGGTGAGTATTGTCCCTTCATGGTCTGTGATGTATTTTGTTGGAATTTTAACAGGGATTGCATTAAATCTGTATATTGATTTTTGGTACAACAGAAATTTGATTATACCCATCTATTAGCTAGGGAGATCTTTACATCTTCTTATATATTCATTTTCTTTCTTCAAAGACTTGAAATTTTTATCATGCAAGCCCTCCACTTTCTTGGCTAGAGTTATCCCAAGGTAATTTATATTATTCAGGGTATTGTGAAGGGTGTTGCTTCCATGATTTCTTTCTCAGCCAATTTGTCATTTGTACATAATAAGGATACTGATTTTTGAGAGTAAATTTGTATCCAGCTACTTTCCCAAAAGTGTTCCTCAGTCATAGGTGTTTCCTGGTAGAATTTTATACATATGTATACTATCATATTATCTGCAAATAATGATATTTTGACTTCTTGCTTTCTAATTTGTATCTAATTGTTATCCTTCAGGTGTCTTATTTCCTCAGCTAAGATGTAAAATACTATTTGTTAAATAGTTTTGGAGGGAGTGGCAACATTGTCTTGTTCCAGATTTTAATGAAATTACTTTATGTTTCTATTTAACTGGTAGCATAAAATTTTGAGTCCTTAAGTAAAGAAGAAGGGACAATGCTTCTCAAATTATTCCACAACATAACCTCAAGGGCCAGTTCCTAATTCTTTTTAAGAAATCACCATTATTCTGATATCAAAACACACAGAGCCTTACAAAAATAAAATTATGAACAAATATTTCTTCTGATCATAGTTTCAAAATTTATCAATACAGTATTTGCAAACTAAGTCCAAAAACATATTGAAAAGATTATTTGAGGACCTCCATGGGAGCAAGCCTTAGCCAGGGACATCTATGGGAAGAGGCCCAAGTCAGCAACCTCTGCTGGGACAAGGCTGAGGCAGCAACCTCCACAGGAGTAGGTACAAGGGAGCAACCACTAAGAGAGCAGGCCAAAGCCAGAGATCTCTGAAGGACCAGCCTAAGCTAGGGACCTGTGAGGGAGCATGTAGTGAAAGGGGAGCAGGCCTGTTTTTCATCCTGCCTGGCTCCCGCATGGCTAGCTTTATACCCAAAATAACAACACACAAATTGTATTCATTAAAACACTACCTGGCCCATTAGCTCTAGCCTCTTCTTGGCTAACTCTCACATCTTGATTAACC
>LOEQ01003862.1:71510-83948 GCA_001685075.1 Bramus lutescens
TCTTTATTAACCAATGAAATTAACACATAGACAGATGACCCTCCTACATCAGGAGCAGACCTAATTCAAGGACATCTGTGGAAAAAGACCTGAGCCAGTGACCTCTGCCAGAGCAAACTGTGGCAGCAACCTCCATAGGAGCAGGCTTGGGCCAGTGACTTTTGCAAGGAGCAGGCCCAAGGCAATGACTTCTATAGGAGCAAGTTCAAGGGAGCCACAGCTGAGGGAGCAAGCCCAAACTAGAGACCTCTGAGGGACCAGGCATGAATCAGCAACCTCTCAGGGAGCAGGCCTGAGCCAGCAATCTCTGCTGGACTGGGCCTGAGCTAGTGACCACTGCTGGAGCAGGCCTAAGGCAGCATCCTCAGTAGGAGCAATATCAAGCAAGCAACCTGCCTAGAAACATGCCTGAATGGCCCCTGACATTTCAGAATGACCTCCAGGAAGACTGAGTATCCTCCAAGAGCACCAACTGATCTCTCAAGTGACTGGAATTGGGGCCCTGACTGCACCATGAGAAGCAACCATCTGAGCCTTGGAATCACCGGCTCCAGGAAGATTGATAACCAGAGACATAGCACCAACTACACCAATCAGAGGCAATGATGGGTAGATAAGGTAAGAACACAGTCAATACCACAAAGAGCAACAAAACACCAATAAAAACTATTGACTGTCTAACAGAAACACTTGAATAACCAAACATAGTGAATCACAAGAAAATGATCTAAAAATAACTTTAGAAAAATCTTTGAGGCCCTAAAAGAGGAAACAAAAAATTCCCTCAAAGAAAAGAAGTGATAGACAAACAAAAATTGGAAGAAATAAACAAATCCCTTAAAGAAAACCAAGAAAAAACAATCAATCAGATAAAAGAAATAATTAAAGACATGAAAACTGAAATAGAGACAATAAAGTAAACAGAAAACAAGGGAGTTCTAGAAACAGAAATTATGATGAAATGATCAGGAATGATAAATACAAGTGTAAACAGCAGAATACCAGAGATTGAAGAGAGAATCTTAGGCACTGAAGATACAATAAAGGAAATAGACTCATCAGTCAAAGAAAAAATTAAATCTAACAAAAGCTTAACACAAAATATCCAGGAAATATGGGACACCATGAAAAGACCAACCCTAAGAATAATAGGGATAGAAGAAGGAAAAGTCCAACTCAAATGCACAGAAAATATATTCAACAAAATCATAGAAGAAAAGTTTCCCAACCTAAAGAAAGATATGTATATGAAGATCTAAGAAGAAAACAGAACACTAAATAGACTGGATCAAAAAAAGTCCCCTTGCCAGAAAATAATCAAAACACTAAACATACAGAATAAAGACAGAATATTCAGAGATGCAAAGAAAAAAGGCCAAGTAGCACATAAATATAACACCTATCAGAATTATACCTAAATTCTCATAGGAAACAATGAAATGAAAACATTATGACACCAAGGAAGTCATCCCAGACTATGGTACCCAGCAAAACTTTCATCACCATAGATGAACAAAACAAGAAATTCCATAACAGAGACAGATTTAACCAATACTTAACCACAAACCCAGCCCTATACAAAGTACTAGAAGGGAAACTCCAACCTAAGGAACTTGGTCACATCCACAAAAACACAGACAATAGATGATCCCACATAGAAGAATGAAAAAATACACACAATAATATCACCACCAATGAAAACTAAAGTAACAGGAGATAGCAATCACTAGTCATGAATATTCCTTAATGGAAATAGGCTCAAATCATCTATAAAAAGACACAGGCTAGCAGATTTGATATGAAAACAGAATCCATCCTTCTGCTGCATACAAAAAACACACTTCAACCTCAAAAACAGACATTACTTCAGAGTAAAGGGTTGGGAAAATTTTTTCAACCAAGGTGGTTTAGCTATGCTAATATTTAACAAAATAGACTTCAAACTAAAATCAATCAAAAGAAATGAAGAAGCATATTTCTTATTAGTCACAGGAAAAATCCATCAAGAGGAAATCTCAATATTGAATATATATGCATCAAATACAAGGGGGCACCCTCATATATCAAATAAATACATCTAAAGCTTAAATCATACATTTTACCACGCACATTAATAGTTGGGGCTTCAATACCTCACTGTCACCACCGAACAGGTCCATCAGACAGAAAATTAACACAGAGGTAAGAGAACTAACAGATGTTATGACTCAAATGGACTTAACAGCAATCTATATAACATTCCATCCAAACCTAAAAGAATATATGTTCTTTTCAGCACCTCATGTAAACTTCTCAAAATTTGAAAGCATACTAGGTAGGTCAAACCTCAACAGATAAAAAATGGAATAACCCCATGTATCTTACCAGATCACCATGGCTTACAATTGGAATTCAACAGCAACACAAATTCCAGAAGCCCACAAACATATGAAATTAAGCAATGCTCACCTGAATCATCAATGAGTCAAGGAAGAAATAAAAGAAGAAATTAAAGACTTCTTAAAATTTGATGAAAATGACCACACAACATACCTAAAATTTATGAGACTCAACAAAAGCAGTTATAAGAGGAAAGTTCATAATACTAAATCCCTACATAAAGAAGCTTGAAAAAATTCCACACTGGTGAGTAAACAGAAAACCTGAAATATCTAGAACAAAAAGAAACAAACTCACCCAGGAAGACTAGATGGCAGGAAATAATCAAATTGAGAACTGAAATCAACAAAATAGAAACAAAGAAAATAATACAAAGAATTAATGAGACCAAGAGTTTGTTCTTAGAGAAAATCAACAAAATAGAAAAAACTTTATTCAAACTAACCAAAAGGCAGAGATAATATCTAAATTAACAAAATCAGAAAAAAAGGTGTACATAACAGCAGACATGGAGAAAATCCAGAGAATTGTTAGGTTGTATTTCAAAAACCTGTACTCCACAAAATTGGAATACTTAAAGGAAATGCACAATTTTCTGACAAATATCACTTACTAAAATTAAACGAAGACCAAGCAAATAATTTAAACAGACCTATAACTTGCAAGGAAAAAGAAGCAGTCATCAAAATTCTCCCAACCATAAAAAGTCCAGTGCTGGATATTTTCAGTACAGAATTCTACCAGAACTTCAAAGAAGAGCTAATACCTGTACTCCTCAAAGTGTTCCACATAATAGAAATAGAAAGAACATTGCCAAATTTTTATGAAGCTATAGTTACTCTGATGAGATCATGCAGACTCAATGAAGAAACAGAATTAGGGACCAATCTCACTTATGATCGTTCAAAATTACTCAATAAATACTAGCAAACCAAATCCAAAAGCACACCAAAAAAATCCACCATGATCAAGTTGGTTTAATCCCAGATATGCAGGTATTGTTCACCATATGAAAATATATCAATGTAATCCACCATATAAATAAACTGGAAGAAAGATCCACATGATAATCTCATTAGGTACTGAAAAATCATTCAACAAAATCCATCATCCCTTTATGATAAATATCTTGGAGAGATCAGGGATACAAGAAACATATCTAAGCATAATAAAAGCAATATACAACAAGGCAACAGCCAATCTTAAATTAAATTAAATGGAGAGAAACTCAAAGTGATTCCACTAAAATCAGGGACACAAAAAGGCTCTCTATTCTCTCCATATTTGTTCAACATAGTTCTTGAATTTCTGGCTAGAGCAATAAGACAAAAAAGAAGATGAAGCAGATTCAAATCTGAATGGAAGGAATCACAAGTTCCCTATTTGCAAATAATATGATAGTATACATAAGTGACCCCCAAAACTTTTCTAGGGTAATAATCCAGCTGATAAACACCTTTAGTAATGTGGCACTATACAAGATCAGCTCAAAAAATCAGTATCCATCCTATATACAAATGAAATAGAAACTGAGAAAGAAATCAGAGAAACAACACCCTTCATAATAGTCACAAATAACATACAATATATTGGAGTAACAGTAACCAAACAAGTGAAAGGACTGTTTGGCAAGTTTCTGAAGGGAGAGAAGATACCAGAAAATGGGAAGATCTCCCATGCTCTTGGATAGGTAGGATCAACATAATAAAAAGTAAAATCCTACCAAAAGCCAAGTATATATTCAATACAATACCCATCAAAATCCCATAAAAATTCATCACAAACCTTGAAAGAACAATAATCAACTTCATATGGAAAAACAAAAAAAATAGGATCGCCAAAATAATCCTGTACAATGAATAAATTTCTGGAGTCAGAACCATCTCTGATGTCAAGCTCTGTTATAGAGCTACAGTAATAAAAATAGCTTGGATTGGCATTAAGCATGTAGGTGTAACAATGGAATTGAATTGAAGAAACAAATGGTGCTGGCAGAACTGGATGTCAACACGTAGAAGAATGAAAATAGATCTATATCTTTCCTCATTCCCAAAATTCAAGTCCAAATGGATTAGAGACCTCAATATAAATCTGACCCACACTGAACCTGATAGAAGAGAAAGTAGAAAGTAGCCTTTAATGCATATGCACAGGAGAAAATTTTCTAAATGTAATACCAGTAGCACAGACACTGAGACAAACAATAAATAAATGGTACTTCCTGAAACAGAGAAGCTTCTGTAAAGTAAAGGACACAGTCAATAGGACAAAAGGCAGCCTACTGAATGGGAAAAAATCTTTACCACATCAGACAGAGGACTGATCTCCAAAGTATATAAAGAACTCAAGAAATTAGAGATCAAAATTCTAAATAATCCAATTAAACAATGGGTACAGAACTACACAGAGAATTCTCAACAGAAGAATCACAGATGGCTGAAAGACATTTAAGGAAATCTTCAACATCCTTAGACATCAGGGAAATGCAAATAAAAATGACTCTGGGATACTATATTACATCAGTCAGAATGGCTAAGATCAAAACACCATTGACAGCTTATGCTGTAGAGGATGTGGAGTAAGGCGTACACTATTTCATTGCTGGTGGAAATGCAAACTTTTACAATCTCTATGGAAACCAGTATGATGGCTTCTCAGAAAATTGGGAATCAAGCCACCTCAGGACCTAGCAATACCACTGTTGGGTATATACCCAAAAGCTTCTCCATCATATTAAAAGGACATTTGTTCAGATGTATTCAAAGCAGCATTATTTGTAATTGTCAGGGCCTGGAATCAACCTGGATGCACCTCAATTGAAGAATGGATAACGAAAATGTGGCACAAGTACACATTGAAGTACTACTGAGCGGTAAAAAAACAATAACATTTGAATTTTCATACAAGTGGATGGAACTAGAAAAAAACATCCTGAGTGAGGTAAGCCAGACCCAGAAAGATGAACATGATATGTACTTAGTCATAAGTTAATATTAGCTGTAAAACAAAGGATATTGAGCCTATAGTTCATGATCCTAAATACCAATGTAAACCCTAAGAAAGACATACATAGATTCACCTGGAAAAGGGAAATAGACAAGATCACCTGACAAAATCAGGAGCGTGGGGTGGATGTAGAAGGGATGTTGGAAAGGGAAGAGGAGGGGAGAAAAAGAGAGGGAAAGAGAACTTGATGGATCAGGATATTCAAGATGAAGGAAGAACAGATATGAGAGGAAGGAAAGAAGTACTTTGAGAGAGCCATTATGGGACTAGTAAGAAACCTGGCACTAGAGAAATTAATGAAATCCAGAAGGATGACTCCAGCTTAGACCCTAAACAATAGAGGAAAGTGTTCCCATACTGGCCTTGCCCAGTAGTCAGATTGGTGAATTTCTTAAATGTTATCACAGAACTTTCATCCAGCAAGTAATGGAAACAGAGGCAGAGACCCACATTGCAGCACTGGGCACCCAAAGTCCAGTTGAAGAGTGGGAGAAGTGAGAATATGAGTAAAGAGGTCAAGACCGTGATGAGGACACCCACTGAAGCAGTCTACCTGAGCTAATGGGGCTTCACCAACTCCAGTTGGACAGGGAAGGAACAAGCATAAGTCCAGACTATTCCCTCTAAATGTGGATGACAGTTGTATAGCTGGGCAGACTGCAGGGCCACTGGCAGTGGCACCAGGATTTATCGCTACTGCTTGTATGTGCTTTTTGGAAAGCTAATCTCTTTGAATGGATACCTTGCTCAGCCTAGATATAATAGGGAGGGCCTTGCACCTTCCCCAAACCAATGTGCCTTGACCTCTCTGAGGAGTGGATGGGGGGTTGAGTGGGGGTGTTGTTGGAGGGAATTTGAGGAAGAGAGGGATTGGGAACTAGGATTGTTATATGAAATGAAAAAAAGATAATGTGTTTTCTTTTCTTAAAAATTAAATAAATTATATCACAAATTCAAAATTCAGTAGCCTTCTTAGATACAAGTGGCAGACAGTCCAAGAAAGGAGAGAGGCAGCAACTTTCACAAAATTCCCCTCTAATATCTTGCAATATCTATTAACATAGAAAAGGATAGACAATCAAAATAAACACTGTTCAGACACTGAAGAAATAAAAAGCTGCCAAGAGGTGGAAAAAATTTTCATGATCATAGATTCATAAGAATAATGCTATGAAATAATCATCCTACTGAAATCAATCTAAAGAATAAATGGAATCCACTACAAAATCCCAAAAAATTCTTTACCCAAACTAAGAAAATTTAATTTTATATGGAGATGCTCACATACACCCACACTCAAACACAATCACACACACACACACAGAGAGACATAAATCTCAGAATTATTAAAACAGTCCCAAATAATAAAAGAACTGTTGAATGTATCACTATCCACAGTTTCAAGTTATATTACAGAGCTGTGGTAATAAAAGCAGTATGGTATCGATATGAAACCAGGTAAGTTGATTAATGGACTATAACTGAACACTGAGACAACTGCACACACCTATAAACACCTGAATTTTGATAAGGAAGTAAAATATGCATATTTGAGAAAAATATCATCTTCAGCAAACAGTGCTCTTCAAACCAGATCATTGCATATAGATGAATGAAAACAGATTAATATTTATTACTCTGTAAAAAACTCAATAAACAGGGACCATAGTTCTCATCCTAATCATATGCAATCAATATGGTGGAAGAGAAAATGTAGAATAGTCTTAACCTCATTGGCACAGGGAAGGGCTTTTCTGAATAGGAAACTGATAGAAAGGATGTATACTGCAACAAACAATTAATGTGACCTCATGAATCTGAAAAAAACTTCTGTACAGCAAATCAACAGCATAATTTAAATAAAGTAGCAGACTCTCAGTTGAGAAAAAAATTTTAGCAATTATACATCTCATAAAGGGCTATTACCTATAATATATATAAACTAATTGTCAAGGAAAGAACTAACCCAGTTGAAAGTTAGGTTCAGAACTGAGCAGAGAGTTTTTAGAAGAATAATAATATTTGACTGAAATATACAGAAAGAAATCTCCAACATCTTTAGTTAACTTAGCCACCTGGGAAATGGAAGTTAAAACGACTTTGAGATTTCACATTTTCTAGTCAGCACAGTCAAGATCAATAAAACATGTTGGTGAGAATGTAGGGAAATAGGAAGCATAAAATCATTGCTAGTGGGAGTGCAAACTGGTGCTGCCATTGTGGAAATCAGGGTAGTTTCCTCTGGAAGCTAGATCAAGATATACAACTCCTGGGTATATTCCCAAAGGACTCAAAATCATAATACAGAGATAGTTGCTCATTATGTTCATTGCTGGTTTATTCACAATATCTAGGAACTGGAAACAATCTAGATGCCCAATAACTGATGAAGGGATAATAAAAATGGTACATATATGTAGCAGAATATCATTCATATGTTTGTAAAAATGATATTATGAAAATTATAGGTAAATGATAGATTTAGAAAATAATTCTCCAGCTGAGGTAATCTGGTTCCCCAAAACAAACATGTCACATCTTTTCTTTATGTAGATGTTAGATTTTAAGCTTTCATTAGGTATGATACAATCAGAATAACCACAAATGTGAGGTGCCTAATAAGTTGCTGGAGGGTGGGAGAGGATTTTCTAAGAAGGAGAAATAGAATATGTTGTTAGAAAAAAAGGAAACTAGGGAAGGATTATGGTGGTTTGATCTTTAACAATTATACACCTAAAAGTTTAGTATATAAAACATATAAAGAAGTACTAAAACATCAGGGAAAGAAAAAAAACATTTAAAAATTAAGTGGAGGACTAAGCAGAGAATTCTCAAAAGATGAAACAGAAATTTAAAAAATGTTTTACATTTTTAGTCATCAGGAAAACAAAAATCAGAACTCTTTGAGATTTCACTTTATGTGATTTAGAACAGCCAAAATCAACAAAATATTTAAAAAATTTATCATATATTTTATTTATTTTTGTGTACATGTATGAATGCATGCAACATATGGGTTTGGTACATACACAATGATAACGTGTATGTGACTCTTAGAGAATATCTTTCAGAAGTCAGTCCTTTCCTTTAACCTTGTGGTCAGGGTTTTAAGTGAGGTCCTAGACTTGGAGGCAAGTGGGTTTGCATAGAGAGCTATTTATTGGTCCAGATGCTACTCTATGCATGTGAGGAAACTGAAAACAATTTCTACATTAATATTTCTAAATTTTTATATTTTTGAGAATATACAAGAATAAAATGTGCTGATTTGGAAAGTTTTTTATTTGCACTATGCTCGCAAAATCTAAACAATGAAAATGTTATTAAAGAAGTAAAACCTTGTATTATTGTTGACAAAAGGGAAATCCAGAATTCAGACAAATTAAAACATATGTTCAATTTGTTGAAGTATGATTTTAGAAAAGTATAGTATCAGAAGTCTCAGATATTTACTTTAGAAAAATATAGACATCTGAACTAATTATATATATATGCAAACCATAAAAATGGATACATTATATAAGTGAAATGATCGAAGTTAAAAGATTTCTTATGGCAACTTTCATGTCTTTGTTCCTTAAACTGTAGATAAAGGGGTTTATCATTTGAGGAAACACAGAATACATCACTGAAGCCACTGAAGATTTTCTTGGTAAGGCACTCGTTGTAGAGCTGATACATACCATAGAACCAGCCCCATAAAATAAGGAAACCACTGACAAGTGAGTCCCACAGGTAGAAAAGGCTTTGCATTTTCCCTCCAGTGATGCTATTCTCAGGACTGTAGACACAATGTGATAATAAGAATAAATGATTCCACAAAGAGGAACACCACCAAATACACATAATGCAACCAAGAGCATGATGTGATCAACGAGGGTGTCAGAACAGGACAGCTTGATGACCTGAACAATTTCACAGAAGAAGTGGGGGATTTCCAGATTTGTGCAGAAGGACAGCCGCTGCACCATCAAAGTATGCATCAGGGCACCAATAATACTAATAAGCAGAGAAATCAGGGAGAGCAGAACACATAAGTTAGGTTTCATAATGATAGTATACCTCAAGGGGTCACAAATAGCCACGTAGCGGTCATAGGCCATCGCCGCAAGGAGAAAATTTTCAAAGTATGTAAAAACTAGTGCAAAGAAGAGCTGTGTGAGGCAGGCTGAGTAGGTGATGCTCTGATCATTTGCTTGGATGTTCGCCAGCATCTTGATGACTGTGACTGTGCAGCAACAGATGTCATTAAAGGACAAGTTAGAGAGGAAGAAGTACATGGGTGTATGGAGGTGGGACTCAAAGCTTCTAACTAGAATTATGAGCAGGTTTCCCAGGATGGTGACCAAGTATATGAACAAGAAGAGGCTGAAGATGAGAGACTGGAGTTCTGGGTCATCTGTAAATCCCAGAAGAAGGAACTGTAACACAAATGTTAGGTTTTGGGACTCCAAGTTGTTTGTCAATCTTTGAGGAAAAATGGGACAAAATTGAAATTCAATTAATTAATTATTAATGAGGAAAAGCAGTGCCACAGTGAACATGAATAAAAATTAAAATTGTGTCAATCACTATTCTCTTTCTGAATGTCAGGTGTTGATGAAAATGGATAGTTAATATTTTAACTTATTTCTTAATAATATTTTATATTTCTTATTTTATTGATTAAATTTGATCTTTGACAATTTTATTCATCTATATAATGTGTTCTGGTTACTCTTACCTCACCATACCTCCCTCTCACCCTGTCACCCACTCATCCTCTTTGCATTCTGTTCTTGTTCCTTGTTCATGTCTTGTTTTTGTTTGATGACTCAGTTTAACCAGGGCTGTGTGTCCATGGTTTGTAATCCCAGTTAATTCACCAGCTGGGCTACAGATGAAATTGAGTCTTGGCTATAAAATTTTAATGTCCACCATACAGACCAACTTCATTCACCACCTAAAAGTTTCACACTTTTCCTAAACACTGCTAGCAGCAGGAAGTTTTAAAACTTCTGAGTATATGGGAGGTATTTCACATGCGTGGTATTAAAATCATGATTTTTTTTTCAAATCAGAGGAAAGTCTCAGGTGTAGGATTTAGCTTCTAATTGCTTGAGATAAAGTCTCTTCTATTTTTTGATGCAGCACTACAGATTATCTGAACCAGGACTTTATGGGGACATTTCATGTATCTCCCTCCTGTCTCCTATTTTCTGTTCTACGATTATTCATGCTTGCACTTCTTTTTCCAGCTTTTATACTGGTTTTGATATTATCACACCTATGTTCTAAATGCTTCTGACCATGTTCCACACATAGGAACTCTATGTGATTCTTGTTTAAAATACTTTTCACAGTTAGAATTAAAATTGGCACTGTAAAAATGACAATCAAGTCTTTCTATGTTTTCAGCTTTCTGCGCATATTCCTCACATATCCTCATAAGTACATGGCAACACAGAGTAAGATGATTGTAATTGTTTGGGAAAGAGTCATGTTTACCCCATATTTTCTTTGGTACACGTTTTATCTTCAGTCCTTCAGACTATGATCACAGAAGGGCAAAGCTAATTATGAAAAATCTGGCCAAGAATTCATGTTCCAATACAACATAAAATATGATCTTACAAGGATAGATAATTGCCATAGTGACAGAAATAGGAAAGACCACATGTATATACACAGAGAATATTCCCATCTATATGCAAATGATAAAGTATTCTGGAATAGACTTCAAGGATCCTGTTGCTAAACATAGTCAAAATTTCAGAAATGTTGGAAAAAGATTATGAATAATTTACCCATTATGTAATACTTTACTATAGAAGTTTTTGAAAGCTAGCATACTAAGTAGCCCAAACTTTTGCTTTCATCTTCAAAGATAGTAATAATAAAAAATTATTTAAGGCAGCTATCATATTTGATAAGGAAAATATTTACCTTTAGGCAGAACATGGCCTGAATCCTCTGAAGACAGGTAATATGTATCTAGTAGAAAGAGAGAAAGCTGAATATTTGTCACAGTAAAGAATGACAATGACTAAACAAAATGTCAACGTCCTCACAGTAGACCTGCCTCTTAAAGCCTTTCACATACAGTTTCCTAACTGATTCCCTTAGATAGATCTGGTATAAAAAACCTGATCCCATGTAAAATCATTAAATACAGCACTCTGCATTACTTGGATGACTTCATGAACAATGATCTTCAGCATCCCACACAACAGAAAGGAAAGAAAGAGCACACAGCCCTTGCTCACACAGGAACGAATCAAGGGCTCCTGGAAGAAAGACAATCTGTAGAGCAAGGTGAAACTATTTTTTTTCTGACACAACTTTTAACTTCCAGAACTTTTAACTAGAGATTTCAGTGGCTGACACCTATAGTCTCAAGATCCCTGACAGTTTAATAGTCAAAGCTTCTTATTAGACAGTAAAAAATAATTTCAGTAAGATCCCAAGAGTATAAGTCCTTAAAGACCAACTTTGTACATAGGAAAAATTCTGTGTGCCTGGTATCCTTACCCATGAGGCCATATTTGCCTTATTCACCTTTCATTATATTTTCTGATCAACACCATTTCATAGACCTGGCAAACAAACAAACTAGAATTTTTGTAGATTCAAGCACCCTATTTTAACTATATCAATATGTTTAGTTAGGAAATCTATTGGATTTTCATATTTGAATATATATTTTAATGTATTGCTTATGTCTGCTTTCTTTATTATTATTATTTTATTTGATTTTATTACTTAAAAGTATACCAATCCAAATTCCAACTTCCTCCTCTCTTCCCATTCCCCTCCCACTCCCTCAACACACCCTCCCCTCTCCCCTTCCAATCTTTTTTATTTTTTAGCTTGTTTATTTTTTTATTAAAAATTTCCACCTTCTCCCCTCCTCCCATTTCCCTCACCCTCTCCACACACCCCTTCCCCTTCCCTCTCCAGTCCAAAGAGCAGTCAGGGGTCCCTGCCCTGTGGGAAATCCAAGGTCTTACCCCCTCCATACAGGTCTAGGAAGGTGAGCATCCAAACAGACTAGGCTACCACAAAGCCAGTACA